>JAJMZS010000509.1:0-28265 GCA_023807205.1 Isotricha prostoma | reverse complement strand
TTTTATTATTGTTAAATTAAAACATTATCTAAATAAATGAATGATTTATACATTAGAAATATTTAATGCAAAAAATTTTTTTAAATATAATATTTGATGATTTTTTTTATATTAATAATTTTTAATAAACATTTTTATTAAATTAAATTTACCATTTAATTAATTATCATATATGTTATAATAAATAAAAAATCTAAAACATATTCATTTGTGAAAATAACATATCATCATCAAATAATGAAAAGTTATTACTAATAGATTTTAATATCGAAAATTTATTATTAGTATTATCAATATTTTTTTTACTATTTTCCTCTTCCATTATTTTTATTTTTTTTTCTTCTTCTTTTCTTTTTTTATTAACTTCCTTTAATTCTTTTATTATTTCATGTGTCTCTTTAAATTGTTCATTTTTTTTAAATGAAAAAAGAGAAGTACGCTTTTCTTTTTCAACACTAACATGTCTTTCGGACTTAATAAAATTTTTTTTATTATTATCTCCAGTTTTTAATAAATCAAATTTTTGATTTAAAAAATCTTTTGAAAAATATCTTCTAACTAGAGAAATTTTTTGCCCTAAAAAATAAGAATCACAGTTATAAATATAAATTTTAAAATTAAACTCTTCATAATACATTTTTTCATCTTCTTCATTTGAAATAATTTGTGAGAATAATTCATCTTCTTTATTTTTTTTAAAGATATTATCATAATTTGTATTATATAATACCCCTATAAAATAAGTATTATTGGTTTCTGAAAATCCTAAAAGCCTTAAAATTTGAATTTTTTTATGAATTTCATTTTTAATATTTTTTATATTACTATTTATTTCAATTTCTAAAAAAATATAACTATCAATTGGAATATGAATTTCTTGAGGATTTGAGAATGATAATTTTATGTCATTTTTTGTTTCAAAAAAACCATTTAAATAAATTTTATCAAAACCATATTTAATTTCTAATAATTTATCAGATATTTTACAAGAAAAACCAATTTTCTTTTCTCTTAATTCATTAAATGGATTTTTTATTGCATCAGTATTAAAACTTTTAAAATTATTATCCAAAATTGATGAATTAAAAATATAAGAATCATTTGGACTTTTATTAGTAAATAAATTATATTTATTTAATTCAATACAATTTTTTCTAATTTTTTTTAAATCTGGTTGAGCATATATATAATATTTTTCTTTAAAGTTAGAAAAAATTTGAACTTGATTATAATAAATATAAAAAATAAAAGTAAAATCTTGATAATTAACACTAAATGAATTTGAAAAAGGATTAAAATAAGTTTTTTCATTTTTAATTACATTTACTTTATCAAAAGTTGTTATTTCTACAAAAATAGTTTTTAAATATAAAATATATTCACCTAATTTACCTACTGAATAACTTATTGAAGGATGATATGAAAATTGAGAACAATCAGTTTTTGAAATAAATATATCCTTAATTCTTGATATTAATGTTTTATGCTCTTCTTGAATTTCCTGAGTTTGTTTATTAAAGGTTTCTTCAAATTTACAAATAATTCTTAATGAATTTAAATCATCGTTATTTATAATTTTAATTGGAATAATGTTTTTATTTTGTAATAGTAAATTTTTCTGCTTTGAAATTACAATTTTATTCATTTATTTAAATAAATTTGCATAAAATAATAATTAATTTATTTAATTTATTAAAAAATTAAAAAAAAAATTTATTTTATTGAAGTCATAATAAACCTTGATTTTAAGGGAAATAATTAATACCTTAATAAAATTAATTTATATTATAATTCCTAATTAATTGTTTTTTGTATTGAATAAAATTTTGTTAGTTTCTTATTTTTTCATTTCAATTTTAAACAATACTTCCTTTAAATTATTATATCATTATATTAATTATTGTTATAAAATAATTTAAGTATATAAATTATAATTCATATTTTTATATTTTCAAACAATTTCAAATTCCTTATAAAACATTTTATATAAAAATATATTTACTTTAATATATTAAATAAAAAAATAATCACTTTTTTTGATAAAAAATAAATAAATAAAATATAAAAATTTTAACTTTAATCAAATGAAATCTATAATTATTTTAAGATTTGATAAAAATTATTTTTATTTCATAATTAACTTGCTTTCTTTTATAATAATATATAGATATGATGAAATGTGTAAAAAGCAATATATATATGAATTAGCAATTTTAATATCAATATTAATATGTGTAATCTGTTTGATCATAAAAAAAAAATCAATAGTAAATGAAAGCAATTCAATTTCAAATATAGAATCAGAAAAAACTGAAACAGGATTAATCGTTTATAAAAAAAATATAAAAAAAAATATTGATTTTGAAATCAAAAAAGGACATTATATAATAATATTGATATATATTGTATTCAATATCATTCCATTTCTAAGAGGTTCAAAAATTATTGAAATTAAATTTTTAAGATTTTTATCAAATACAATTTTTTTAGGAATAATTTTTACTGGATTATTTATTAAACAAAATATATATAACCATCATTTATTAAGTATAATTGTATTATTATTAATAATGTTTGTATACCCTGACTTTATTGATTCAATAAAACAAAAAGGGTTGTTATTAAAAAATATATTATGTACTTTAACTTATTATATATCAAGAGGAGTTATGAGAAAATATATCAATTATATTATGTTAATTGAATATATTGATCCATTTTATATTTCAATAATTGATGAGTGTAGTATATTGCTTAAAAATATATTAAGTTATATTTATGCTTATTTTTTTTTAAGTTCTAAAGATGCAAATGAAGTTTATTTCAAAGAATTAAATTTAAATGAATTTAATAAATTTTCATTTTTAATTTGGTTTATATTATATTATATATCTATTATAATTTATCCAATTTTTGATATTTTAACATCTTATTATTATACGCCTTATCATCAATGTTTAATTGATATTTTAGGAAATTTTTTAAATACATTTATTATTCAAATTGAAAACAAATTAAAGAATGAAAAGAAAGAAGAAAAAGATAATTTTATTCATAATGCAATAATTGCTATTATTAATATATTTTTTGCATGTGTTTTGGCTGAGATAATTATTTTAAATTTTTGTAATTTAAATAAAAATACTAAAATTGAAATTGAAAAAAGAGGAATTGCTGAAACAAAAACAAATGAATTTAGTACAAATTTGAATATAACAGATGATAAAGATAGTAATAATATTAGTGAAAATCTTCTTTATTATGAAGAATAATTTGTGATTAAATTTTAATTTCTACAAAACTAAATAAAATTAATAAATTTTTTAATTCATAAATATGCAATTTAGAATAAGATAATTAAATTTTTTTTAAATATTTCATTAAAGTTATAAAAATAAATAACTCTAATGATACCAAAAACATAACAAGGAAAATAATTTGAATTTTAAAAAATTTGAATATATCAATTTTAAAGGGACATTAATATCTTATAAAATAGAAATACAAATGAATTAAAAATTGTTATTGAAATTAAAATAATAGAATTTTGGAGTAATTTCAGATGAAAATAATATGAATTAATGTATAAATAAGTTTATTTTAGTAATTTATTAAAATGACAAAATGCTTTTCTGATTAAAAATTAAATAAATTAATTAAAATAAAGTAAAAATATTGGGTTATGAAATTCAAAAATTTCCCAAATAAAAAAGTAATAAATTATAAATTATTAATTGAAGATAATAAAATAGTGCAATTTAAATATGAAAATTTAAAGATTATAAGAAGTACTCCACTTGAATTAATTATAGAAAAAATAAAAAATTCATTATTTATTATTGAGAATTTTTTAACTAATTTTTTTTGAAAAGTAAAATAGTCAGTTAGAAAGAATTTTTTTTAGAAATTAAATGTGAATTTCAAAAGAAATCCTTTATAAATAAGTAAATTATATTCAATTTTCATAATTTAATGAATTTTAATATATCTTTTAAAAAATATCTTTTAATAGATTAATTGTACAAATAATTAATTTAATAATTAATTTTTATTATTATATTATTTAAATAAAATACTAATCTTAATTTTCATCCAATTAAAGGATTATTATCCTCATTTTTTGTTATATATTCATAATTGTCTTCTAATTCATTTGCCCTAATTTTTCTTTTATTTTTTTTATAATGATAAATATAGAAAACTAAAATACCAATAATCATAAAAGATATAAAAACCAAAATCCAACTAATAATATAAAAATAAGACCCAAAATCTTTATTTTTATAAAATGTAACAACTTTTTTCTCTTGATCAAATATAGCAATATATTTTTTAAAAAATTGCCTTCCTAATTTAAAAACTTCTAAATCAGTATTTTTACTAAAAAAAACAAGAAAATACCATTTATTATTAATTTTCTTAAATAAATCTTCATAAATAAATTCAAAATTAATTTTTGAATCTTTTCCAATAAGAGTAAAATTTAACACTTTTAAATTTTTAATTTCAACACTATTATCACAAACATAAGACTCAAAATCAGATTGAATATTTTCAAAAATACATTTTTTCTCATCTAAATATTTTTGAAAAAAATCATCTAAAACTGCTTTTTTATAATTATAACTTCCAAAAAATAAACCAAAATCAAAATGAAATTGTGTCTTAATTACAATTTCTTTTTCAGTTTTATTTTTTAAAGTTTCAACATTTCCATATTTAATACTATTAATATAAACATTTAAATTTTTAAAAGAATCAATTTCAAAATTTGTAGAAACTTGATTTTCTTCTTTATATTTTGAACTAATTTGATGAGGATAATTTCCTATTATTAATTCACCTTCATCATCACTTTTATATGAAAAATAAAAACAATATGATGAAATTAAATCTGATTTTTTTAATTGATTAATTATATTAAATCCTCTTAATCCTTTATTATTATTAAAAAGATATAAACCTAAAATTCCTATTTCATTTTCTAATGGATTTTTTTCTGTTACATATATAAATTTAATTGAATCAAATTGATCATTTCCAAAATTAATTCTTTCTGATAAATTTAAATAATATAAAAATGATTCATAATTTACTTTTGTTGCTGTTTCATTTCCAATAATTTTATATGAACTTGATTTTGATTTATCATATTTTTTTTCTTCTTTTGTTTCTATTCCTGGTACACTTAAAGGAGAATGTTTCATTGATATTAATAATGGAATCTTTTGTGAGGGAGTTCCTATTTTTATTTCTGTATGTGGTGCATTTACTAATAAAGATGAATAAAATTTGTCATTTTGTGGTTTAGAATGTTTAAATGGTATTGAAATAAATGTCTTATTTGCTGTTTTAATGAAAATGAAGAGAGAATAGAAATAAAAAATAAATAGTTTCATATATTTAATAAATAATTAGAAATTTGTTTTTTTAAAAACATTTTTAATCAAATAATGTATTAAATTAAATGAAATGGAAGATAAAATTATACTTTGTGATATATGTGGAAAAGTATGTTCAAATGATTTTTTTAAATCAAATTGTGAACCGTGTTTTTGTACAAAATGTATAACTACATATTTTATTTTTAAAATTAAGTAAATAAAGAAAATAGATATAATCAAATGTACAAAATGTAAGATGCTTTTTATAAAAGAAAATATATTAGATTTTATACAATTATAATATTTTATAATAATAAAGGCTCAGTGTACATTTTAGAATTTTTTCCAATTCTCTAACCATATATTTGGATTATGAAATTTTTATTTAATTATAATCTAATCAATAAAAATTATTTTATCAATTGAAATATCGAAATTGAATATTTGAAAGGATATATTAAAATAATATTATTATAAAATTAAAACAATAAACCATTTTTTAATAAGTTTAAATTATTTTATAATTTAAAATATTAATTAGCCTATATTTAATATTTTTTATTTTTATCTCATTTTTTATTAAAATAAATAGGATTTTGATATAAACTTTCATAATTATTAATATCATTTGAGTTAAAATATTTTTTTTGTTTCTTTGGATAATAATTATTTGAATTATGATAAGTATTTGTATTATTATGTTTTTTATTTTTTGAGTTATTAAAGTCATGATTATTATAATTATATTTAATTTGATTTTTATGATAATCATCATCATTATTGAATTTTGTTTTATTTTGATAATAATTTTTATTGTAATATTTTGTTTTTTCTTGATAATTATTATTATTATAATAATTGTTATTTACTTTAAATGGAGAATTTTTATTTTCTTTATTATAATTTGAATTATTTATAGAATTTTGAAAATAATTTTTATCTTCATTTAAATTTAATTTTGTATTAAAATTATAATTTAAATTATAATTTTTATCATCACTTTTGTTTGTTGAATAATCACTATCATCCTGTGATTCTTCTTCATTCTTATTAAAATAATAATTTATTTTTTCATTTTTATCTAAATTTTTCCTATCATTATATTTCTTCTTATTATAATTATGATTATGATTATGAAGATGTTCATTTTTATTATTATAATTATTCTTATTATTATTATTATCATTATCATCAGTCAATTTTTTATATTTTTGCATAAAAGAAATTGTAGGTTTAGGAATATTTTTAATCTCTTCTAAATTTTTTGAATTTATTTTTCCATTTACAAGACCATCTATAATTTCTTGAGGTAAAAATTTACCTACAATATTCTCAAAATTATATTTATAAACAAAATCTTTTTTATTTAAAGGAAGTTCATTTAAATATTTTTCTTTTTTTTCATAAGGGTCATAAATAATACCATATTTATATGAAATATAAGCTTTTTCATATTCTTTTATATTATCTTCAATTTCACTTTTAGATTTATCAGATAATAATTTTTTTATAATTTCTATATGAGAACTTCCTTTATTATTATTTAATATATTTAAAGTAATATCAAAATTATCTTCATTAATCCCTTTATAAAAATAACATCCTCTTAAAATACATTGAAGTAATAATCTTTCTTCATTAAAATTATTACTAAAAAAAATATTTTCACATTCATTTTTATTATATCTTAATCCTTCTAAAGTATCAAAATTAAATTGAAAAACTACATTTTGACAATTTAAAGCAATTAAATCAGTATCATTTCCAATAATAAAATCTATTTTTTTTATTTTTTCTAAATATTTTAATTGATGATCAACTTCATAAGGACTTATCATACATTTAATACCATTTTCATAACATAAATCATAAAATTGTTTACAATGATAAGGTCTAATACTCATTGCTTCAATTTTATATTTTTTAGCTTCATAAAATTTATTTTCTGAAATCAATTCTTGAACTTTTTTTAATTTTTCTTCTCTATCACTTATTCTATTGTTTTTTATTTCACATCTAATTGGTGTGTCATTTCCTTCAAGAATTACAAAAGGTTCTATATTATATTCTTTTTTTAATGTTTTTAAATAATTTAAAAATTTTCGAAATATTGGAGTTAAGTCAGGTTCTTCTTCTAATATTTTTATTCCTAATTTTGAAAGGAATTTATGAAGAAAATAATGTCCATCAATTCCACAATTTTGATATTCATATTCTTTTATATTTATTGGTTTTAAATAATTTCTTAAATGAAAATAATTTGTATATTCCCATTTTGAAATAATAATAATAGGTGATAATATATTTATATATAATTTAAAAAGTAGAAAAAATTAATGAAAAAAAAAATTAATAATTATTTGTTTGTTAAAAAAATAATTAATATTAAATATTTTTTGTTTAAATTTACAAATCATCTTTATTTATTCCTTTTGTATTATTATTATTCTCAAGATAATTTTCATTTCCATTTTTATATATTAAATATTTTAAACCTTTTTTTATATAATATAAAGTATTAATTATTAACTTTTTAAATAAAGAAATACTAAATTGAATTTTTTCAACAACCGGACTTGTTAATGAGGATAAAAAATGAATAATTTTCTCAAATCTACTATAATAATATTTATATAAAATATATTCTTTCCAATAATAATAATAATATAATAGCATATTTATTAAATTATTTAACTTTTCTTTGTAAAAAATGAAAAATATTGTTGCAATTATCAATAATAAAGAAATAATAATTATTATAAAGAAAATTAATCTATATCCATATTTTAGCATATGATATATTGTTAATATTAAAAATGCAATTTCACCTAATATTAGAGGTAAAAACAATGTGATATTATCATAATTTATTTCTGGAGTTTCCATATTTTTAATTTAAATTTTAAATTTAATATTTTAATTTATCTATTTCAAATAATATCTTTAAAAACAATTATAATTTTTTAAATTTAAGTATATTTTTATTGAAATTTTAATCGAAATTTTCAACTAAATTTAATATATAATTTTTTAATAATATTTTCATTTATTTTCATTTAAATAATTTAAAATCATAAATATACTTATTTCTAAAGTTTTAATGTTAATATTTAAATAAATAATTTTTAAAAATTAATTGATGTCTACAAAAGAAATCAAACTTTTTCTTAGTGAAAATTTGACATTTAAAGAAAAATTTTTTCATCTTATGAACTTATTAGTAATAAATCATTCATATCATATTTTCGAAAATTATTTATTTTTCATGATTTTTACTTTTCAAAATATATCAGTTTTTATAACTAAAAGCTCAGGTCAACCTAATTATAAAAATAATTTTATTGATGATTTTTTAACACATTTTGGAAATATTCTTCGTGTTAAATCATTACTTTTTGACCATAGAAAATATTATAATTTATTCATTTATATGACTTCAGTTTATTATATTTTTTTTTCTATCTTTTTTCTTTTACTGATAAAAAAAACATCAAGAAAAACAACATATACAATGCATTTACAATTTTTAAACTTTTTTATAAAAGTGAATATTTATGTTTTAAATAATATAATTATAGATTTTTTTACTAGAATGTTATGTTTTGGTTCAACATATAATAGTCATATTCCTGATATAAGATGTGATCAAAGTAATAATTTTTTTCCTATTTTTATTTCTGGTTTTACTACTATTTATTCATCTATTTTAACTTTATTTATTCAATTATATTATGAAGAAAATTTTTTTATTTCTGATTCAAAATTTAACACAATTACTTCTAAAATATATATTTATCAACATATTATTTCAATTATTTCATCCATTGAATTATCTTTTATTTCTCAAATTACAAATGAATTTTTTTATATTACAAATATTATGATGGCATTATTTTTATTTTATTATTATATTAAAAGATTAGTATATTATAATTTACAAACTAATATAATATATGGTTCAACTTATTTTTTAAATATTTATACTTCTATTTATTTTTTCATATTTTATTTTTTAGAATGTTCCAATCGAGGATTAATATATATTATATCATCAATTTTTGTTATAATCCTTTTTTCAATTTTTTTTAATAATCTAATTAATAAAATAGTAAAAGAAACACCATATCATAAAATAGATAATAATTATTTTTTGTTATTTTACATTAAATATATTATAGATTTAATAAACGCTTCAATTGATAATCAAGAATCAAAATCTTTATTAAGAGCAATAATAGAATTACATATAATTGAATGTCCAAATAAAACATGTTTAACTAAAAATAAAAATAAAATTTATCTTCCAATTATTAATGAATGGTCAGATAGAACATTAAATCCAGCATCTGATCAAATTTTTTTAAAAAATTTCATTCCAATTATTTTAAAATATTTTGTTACAATTTCAAAATATACACCTGAATTATTATTGAATTTATCATATTATTATTTAATTGTAATAAGAAATTATTGTTTAAGTATATATTATTATAATAGAGCAAAAGAAATGAAATTAAATTTAGAAGAAAATTTTTTATTAGTAAGATTAAAAATTTTAATATCTGAAAAATTATTTGAAGACTTTAAAGAAGAAGGTGAAACTTGTTTAACACTTGAACAAATGAATCCAACTTTATATTTTAAATATAATAATATTTCTCAAAGATTTATAGAAGAAATTGAAAATGAAGTTGAATTAAATTTAGAATTTTGGGAATTTTTTTCTATTCAAAAAAATCCACATGAATTAAAATTTTCAAAAATTTTCAATGTAATTGAACAAATAAAAAATTCAAAAACCCAAATATATAATTCATGGAAACAATTATTTAATATTTATTCAGGAATAAATCCAATTTTTGATATTTATTTAGATTATATTAATGAAATAAATGATGATACAAATTTAAAAACTGAATTAGAAAGATTTAAAAGAAAAAGAGAAATTGCTGGAGATGATATCATTAAAAATTATTATAGTTTATTATTTTCAAAAAAAACTGGATTAATAATTGCAAATGGAAATGGTGGAAAGGAAGGAATAATTGAAAAAGCAAATTATAATTTTGGAAAAATTTTTAATGTTGATAGTGAAAAAATTAGAGGTAAAAATATTCATGAATTTATGCCTAAACTTTTTGTTAATGAACATACAAAATTTATGAGAAATTATTTTGAAATTGGAGAAAAAAAAATACTTGATAAAGGACAATATAAATCTTATGCTTTAGATGGTGATAAAAATGTTATTCAAATTGAAATTTGTGTTAAATTATTTCCAATTATAAATCAAAATATTTTATTTATTGCAATGATAAATTTGGAAAAAATAGATGATATAATAATTTTAAATTCATCATTTATAATTCAAGGAATGAGTAGAAAATTAACAGAATATTTTCAAATTACAAATCCATATTTATTTACACATAATGAAATTCCTTTTTATATTATTTGTAAAAATTTCATAAATTTTTATAAAACATTTTTTAAAGGAAATAAACACAAAGATTTATATACATCATCATCAAAATTTGTAGATGAAGAAAATGAATATGCATATTTATTAGAAGAAAACTCTGAAAATCAGAATAATATAAAAAATAATATATTAGATAATATAGAAATAAATGAAAATATGGAAATAGAATATCAAATTAAATTTCCTGAATTTTTATCTCAATATTCATTTTATACAGCAACATTAGAACAAAATTATGCAAGTGATTCTTCAGTTACATCAAGTGATATTATAATACAAAATAGAACTTCTGGTCATTTAGCTTTAATGGAAAAAATTGATAATGATAATTCAGGATTATTTAATTATTTTTCTAAAAATATTGAAAATGAAACTGCTACTCCAAAAATTCATTCAAAAATTAATGATGATCAAGAGTTTATTTATATTAGTCCTAAATTAACTTATCGTGAATCTTCTTTTTCTCCTGTTAAAAAAAAAAAAGAAAGAATTAATTATCAAATAAATGGTGTTAAATTAATTTATTTATATAAAACACTTTTTTCACAAGAAAAATTTTATGAATTAGAAGAATTATTTGAAGAAAATACAAATATTAATTATATTTCTTTAAAATTTAATTTTTCTTTTGAAAGATTTCATTTTGGAGAAAATAGTGTTTATTATGTAATAAGATGTATTGATAATAATAAAAAATCATTTGATATGCAAATAAATTCAAATCCAATTGGAAATTCACTTCCAATTACTAATGATATAATTCAAAGAAATAAAATAAAATCTTTAGAAACATTGTATTCAATTTTTGAAGATGAAAAACATTTAATTATAAAAAATATAAGTAATTTTCCAAAATTACTTGAAATAAATACTAATTTAATAAAATTAATGCAATATAGTACAAAAGAAATAAGAAAAAAAAGTAGAATTCATGGAGAACATAAAGAAAAAAATTTTGAAGAACAAGCTCAAATTCAAGGTGAAAATACATCTCAAACTTCAAATTCTTCTTTTGTTAATCATTTATCAAAATTAAATAGAATTATAGAAGCAAGAAATAAAATATTAAGGAAAAATCATTCCTCTATTATGCTAAAATATTTAAAAATTTTACCTTTTTCTTTATTAATTGAAATATTAACTTTTTATATAATATATAATTATTTTTATAATGATACAAAATATGAATTAAATTTTGTAAGAAATTATAATAATGTAGTTTATTTAGTACAACTTACTTTAACTTTAATGTTAAATAAATTTGTAGATTATACTGTATTATATTATTCTAAATTATATGGTCTTAATTTAGATTTACGATTTGGATATAATGATACTGATTCTTATATTAATGAAGTAAAAAAAAATATTTCAATTTGGTATTCTGAGACAAATAAAAATATAATATTTTTAGAAAGATATATAAATAAATATGTAAAAGATACAAAAGATAGAATTTGGGTTAATTTAAATTTTACATATAGAAATCAAGTTCCTTTTAATGATTCAGATTTTTTTCCTATATTAGCTAAGAGTTCTCTTTTTAATGCATATTATTTATTTTCATTAGATAATTTATTTAATGATTCTTCTTTTGAAGAAAATTCTGATATATATAATATTGTGAATTATAGTTCATATATGGCAATAAATGGAGTTATTAATTTAATATTACCAAAATTAATAAATAATATGACTTATTTATTAGAAGATTTTATGATATTTAATAATAAACAATTTCATAAATTTAGATATTCTATAATAATTTATTTAATATTAATCATTTTGATATATCTTACTATGATAGTTACCACTTGTATTACTGTTAATCAATTAAATTATGGTATAATGAAGCTAACTAAAATTACTCAAGAAAATATTGAAAGTACTCTTTTTAATATAAAAAAATTTCAAATTAATTTAAAAAGAAAAATTTCCCAATCTCATTTGAAAAAAATTAATAATTTGAAAAGAGAATCTTTTTATTATAACATTGAAACAAAAAATGATGATTCTACAAAATTTATGAGAAATCCTACATCAACAAGTACAATTGAAAAAAAAAAGGATTCTAAATCTATAATTTCAATTTCCAATAACTATATTTATTTTAGAAAACAAAAAATTAAACAAATTTCTTTTCCAAATTTTATAATTATTTTTTATTTTATTAACATTTTATGCTTTATAATTTTTCTTATTTTTATATATTATTTACCAAAACATTTAATAAATAATAATTCGAACTTAATAAAATCAAATGTTTATATTTTACAAAAATTCCTATATATTATTACAAATATATTTAAAATGAAATCTTTATTTTCCAATTATTATGATATAATGGAATTAGATATAGATTTAATAATAAATGAAACTTTATCAATTAATTTTTATAACACATTACCTAAATTTAAAGATTTTTATGATTATTATTATAATGCTTATTTATTTGATGCTTGTAAGTCTTTATATGAAGTCAATTCTGATGATTATAAATTTTGTTATAAAGATGAGATAATTCATTTAATCAATAACTCTAATTCATTAAGAGAATATCTTATAAAAGAAATTGAAACTTTAACATATACTCATAATGAGTATGTTTTAAATAATGCAAATTTTAATTCTTTCACTATGTTTACTCTAGATAAATATAATGATATTATACATTATTTTACTACTTATTATGTTCCTATTCATACAAGATTTAATGATATTATGGATTTAGCTTTTGAAAATAAATCAAATGAAATTAAATCATATATTGATTTTTTATTTGAATTTATTATTTGTTGGATTATTATAACAATTATTTATCAATTTTTATTTTATATTCCTTTTTTTGAAAAAATGTTAATAATTTCAATCAATTTTATTCAAGTTATTCCAAGTTCAATAATTTTAGATACTCCAGAATTAGAAAATTGGTTAGAAAAATCAGAACAATAATAATTTTTAATGTATGATATATATTATATTTATTTTATTTAATGGCTGATTTTTTATCTATTATTATTATTAATAAATAAAATGAAAGGTAAAAAAGTTATAACAAATTGTTACTTAAATACATTTTTTATTGTACAATGATTTATAAAAATGATGAATAATAAAAAAAAATTTATAATTAAAATATATTAATAAGGAAAAAAATATATAAAGAAAAAATTATAAAAAAAAAGAAATAATATTTCATAGAGTAAATTAATTTATGTTAAAAATGATTGATTTTATATATAAATTTTATATATTAACTTTCTTTCATTTTTTCAAATTATTTAATAAATTAATAAAAAAGATTTATTTTATAATTTTACCAAATAATAATATTAAAAAAACTAAAAAATAATTACATATAAATAAATAAAAAAAAAATATATAAAAAAAATATTATTTTTTCCTAAACAAATCAGGATGTTTAAAACAAATATTTTGATGTTTATCAATTTTATCTTTAGCAAAACTTCTCCCACAACTTGAGCAAGTAACTAAATTTGAAGGTGCCTCATAAGCTTCATCACCTAAATTATCAATATCGTATTTTCCTTTAGTTTTAATTTTTTTATTAACAGAAGTAATTCCTTCAATACTTTTCATAGTTTTATTAATTAATTCATCAATTTCATTTCTATATTTTTCATTACAATATTTAGAACTTTCTAATTCTTTTTCTCTACATCTTTTAATATGAATTTTCCATGCTCCAATTGAAAATTCTATATCACATAAAGGACAATGTACTGTTCTTGGTCTTTGACCTGGTTGTCTTTTTATTTTTTCTGGTATTTTTGATTGTTTTATTGTTTGACAATATTCTTTATATTTTTTTTTGTCTTCTTTATATTTATCATATGTTTCTACTATTCCTCTTCCTTCTTCTAATCTTAATTTTGCTTCCCATACTTTTTTACATTCTATTAAGTGATTAGTTAAGTCTGATGCGTTTATTTTTCTATCACAAATAAAACAATTCATATATATTGGTTCCATTTTTTTTTTATTTTTTTTTTTAAAGTTTTTTTTATTTTTTTTATTTTATTTTTTTATTTTTTTGAAATTAAAAATGAGAATTTTTTTCCTTAGTTTGAATAAAAAAATAAATAGTTATTTTTTTAAAGATATTATTTAAATTTTAATTCTGAGAAGGATAATTATATCCTTCATAATTATTTCCCATAGTTCCATAATCATAATTTTGTTGCTGAGAATTATAACCCATATTATAATTTTTACTATTATCAACTAATATAGGCGTTTCTGTTTGATTATTTTTAATAATAATATTATCATCCTCATTACTCGTATTTTGACAAAAACAACAAACCAAAATCAAAGCAACAATTAAAAAAGTAAAAAGAATAACACCAACTGCAATTAATGCATTTCTCGCAGCATGACGTGATTGAGGAGTTGAATAACTATAATCATCATAATAATAATAATCATCATAATAACCATTTGAATAATAATTATTACCATAATAACTATTATCATAATATCCATTATATCCATTATATCCATTATATCCATTTCTATTATAACTAGTTGTTGTTGTTGTATATTTCTTATTAGATTGTGTTTTTATTGTTTTTTGATTTTTATTTGTACATAAAATTAAATTTGTTGAAATGAAAAAAAGTAATATTAAAACATATTTCATTTTATTTTATATATTAAATTTATTATTTATATTTCAATAATTATTTTATTTAATAGATTATTTATTAATATATTAAAAAATTATTTATATATATTTATATAATCATAAAGAAAAATATATTCTTTATTTGAAATGATATTTGAATTTATAATTTTTACATAATTATCCAAAGACTTGATTTATAAAGGATTTTATACCTTTATTTTTTCCATTAGTCCAAAAATTAGTTGGAATATGATTTACTTTGTGATTAGGTAAAAGAAGCTTTATCTTATTTTTATTAAAGGAATTAACTCTTTTTTTTTTATATGATTTACTTGTTTTATTTAATGTTTTATATAAATTTGATTCTGCATAACTTTTTCTTAAATATTGATTTTGTTTATTTACTAATAAATTTGATATTGGATCATTAAATGTTATTCTTTTTGCAAATTCAGTTGTTTCATAATCTAATAATAAATTTACTTTTTGATTTCTTTTATTCACAATTTTTGGTAATTTTTTTGGTTTAAATCCTATTTTAAATTCATGCATATTAGTATTATTATGAGTTTTTAATGATTTATTTGAACTTTTTATTTTTAATTTTTTTGAATTTGTTTTTGTAGTATCAGTTAATGATTGATTATTTGATTTTTTAAAAATAGGTTCTTTTTTTCCTACTAATGAGCCATTACTAATATTTTTAATATGATTTGGATTTACTATTTTAATATTAATATGTCCTGATTTAGATTTTAGTTTTTGAGAATTATTAACATTCATTAAATATTTATTAAAAACAGCATCATTATTATTATTAATATTATTATTAATATTATTATTATTATTATTTGGAAGATTTTTTTTAATGCGTTTTGAAGATGAAGAAGATTGAAAAGAAGAAGAAGATGAAGAAGAAGAAGAAGATGAATATAAATTATTATTATAAAAATTATTTTTAATGAAATCATCTTTATTTAAATCTAATTTTGAAGAAATTTTTGGTAAAACTACAGAATTTCTTTTTTGATTTATTTTGACTGTATTATTTAAATTTATTTTCTGAGTATATATTTGAGATCCTCTTTTTTTGAATTTTTTAATTTCTTTTGATTCAATTTCAAAACTTTTTTTAATACAATTAAATAAATTTTTTTCATGAATTGATTCAGTAGTATCATTTGGGCAAATTTTATTAATTTCTATTTTTTTATAATCTTCTCTAATTTTTTTAATCATTCCATTTTCTAAAGTATTTTTAATAATTTTTAATCTCTCAATCACAAAATTAATATAAGTATCTTCAAATTTTTTCCAAGCTTTTTTAACTAACTTATAATGATTTAAAATATAATTAAAAATTTTAATATTAATTGAAAAATAAATTGCTTGTTCACTTTTACAAACTGCATTACAAATGAATTCATTATTAACAACAATATCATTCATTCCTAAAATATCTCCTTTTTTAATATGTTTTAAAGAAACATCAATTGGTTTTTCTTCTTCATATTTCTGATTATATTCTATTGAAGTATTTCCAATTTTTGAAATTAATTCATCTATTTTTTTACAAGTTAAATGAGGTATTATTAAAGTAACTTCTCCTTCATAAAAAAAAATAATATCTTCTAATTGACTTTTCTTTTCAAATAATAACTCATCTCTTTTTACTCTATTTTTTATGAAAAAATTCCAATATCTAATTGTAAAATATGGTAAAGTAATTTCATCAAAAAGTTTAGTATTGAAAACAAAATTCATACTTAATTTATTACTTTTTTCATGAACTGATTTAATTGAATTTTGATAAGATTGTTTTGATAAAGTTCCAAAAAATGAATCTTCTTTTACAAATATTGTTGCTGTTCTCATTGAATTTTCATTAATTAAAGCATAATCTCCAAAAGAACTTCCTATTCCTAAAGAAAGAACTTTATAATAACTTAATATTTTTAATTTTACTTTTGATTTATTAAATTCTTGAAATTCATTTGCATTTATTATAGATAAATATTTTGTTAAATCCATACCCAAAGATTCATATTTTTTTTTTTTCTCATTTATTTCAATCTCTTCATTTTTAATTTGAAAAATTTCTGTATTTTTAGCCATTGTTTTTTCTAATAGATAATTCTCATTATATAATTTTAATAATTTTAGATAATTAATATAATCAATTTTTGACATATAAACTTCAATATCTTTTGGAACTAAAATATCTACTGACCCTGATAAAATAACATAAAAAGTTCTACCAATTTCTCCTATTTTCATTAAAATTGAATTTTTTGAATAATGTTCACATTTTAAATCTTGAGACATTTTATTTAAAAGTATATCAATATCCATATCATCATCTTTACTTTCATTTATTACAGACATGAAATTATTTAAACTTTTTAAATATTCTTTAATTATGAAAGTTTCTATTTCAGATTTCAGTTTTTTTTTTAATATTATTTTTACTAAATCTCTATTTTCAGCTTTATTGAAAATTGAATTTATAGTATTTTGGTCATTGATATTTATTTTTAATGTTTCACCTAATATTTGTATTTGTTTTACTATTTCTGGGTTAACGGAGATACTTTTTCTTGGTTTTTTCATTTTTATTTATATTTATTTTATTATATATTTAGTATAAAAATCTTAATTATTTTATAAAAATATTATTATTAAGGTTATTTATTTTGTAAATTATATTATTATTTTCATAACTATAATTTAATCATAATTTAATTATTCTTTTATTACATTTAATATTGCTTTTGTTAATTTGTTGTTTTTTTATTTCCATTTTAAATATTATTTTTTTTATATCACTATCATTAAATTGATTTTTTTTATTGGATATTTTAAGCATATAATTTTGCAATTCATCACAAGTAAAATGTATTTAAAATAATATTAATTGATTATTAATCAAATAATATTTTTTTAATGTCAACATATCAATAAGTGGTAGATAACCCATTTCAAACAGAAGCAGAAAATCATAACTCATTTTTCTTTAATTTCAGGATAAGTAATATCATGAAATTAAAAAGGACTATTTCTATTATGAATAAGAATATAAACTGTATAAATTTTAAATAAAAAAAATACATACAAAAACAATAAAAGTTCGACATCTTCCTATTTTAATATTATATGTTTAATAATTACCAATAAAGCAATTTATAAACTCCCCATAAATATCTATGATTATTATTATATATTGATATTTATTTTTTGATTTTTTTTTATTATGGATGATTCTTCATTTTTTATTTTATTTATATATTCTTTAAAAACTGTTATTTCAGAATATGATTCTGATTTAGTTTTTTTGATATTTTATTCTTAAATTTGAATAATAATTTTATTTTTTAAATTATTTTTAAAAATATTTATATTTCTTTTGAAAAATATATATTGTATTATTTTTTTAAATAAATAATATTATATAAAATTAAAAATAAAGTTTTTGAAAAAATTATATAAATATTCATTATTAATATGCAAAATTAATTTATTTTTATTATGATGTGTTAATATTTTTAACAATTAATCATATCATTTTTAATTAATAGATAATTAAAAATAAATAAAAAATTGTATTCTTTTTAACAAATATATAACAAATTATTTAACTATAATATCTAATATCTTCATCATTTAATAAACTTTTTCCTTCATCACCTTTATTCAAATTCAAAATACTTTCATCAAAATTAAAATCAGAATCGATTTCCTTTCCAGAAGTTTCATAAGGTAATAACCAAACAAAAAATATTCCGATAAAACAAAAAATAGCCAAACTATAATAAGGAACTCTAAAATCAAATGAATTCATTTGTAAAAAGATAAACTGAGAAAACATACAAAACATTCTATAAATCATTAAATTAAAACCAGAAGCAATATCTCTTATTTTAGTAGGATAAACTTCAACATTATAAGCAATTAAAACATTAGCAAAAATATTAGAAAAAAATTGAGAAAATCCAATTAAAAAAGCAAAAAGTTTAGGAAAATTAATTGAAAAAACAGATAATACAATTTCAAAAATTAAAGAAATAATTAAACATCCTTTTCTTCCTAAACATTTTAAATTAATTAAAAATCCTGCAAAAATATTTGAAATTAAACCAATTAAAGCAATTATTAATTGAGTAATAATAATAGAATGATTATCTTCTTTTCCTTGATTAATATTTAATTGCCTACTTGTAAAAGTAGTAATTACTGGAATTCCAAAACAACCACATGCAGTAATAAAAAATTGAAGCATAATAATTAAAGTTGTTATTCTATAATATGAATTAAACATATCTTTTATATTTCCTTCTGATACTTGGCTATTAATTTGACTACATTTAATATCATTTATAATAGAAATTTTTTCATCTTCTGTAAATTTTTCATTATTATTCATATTTTCTAAAATTTGAAAAGCTTTATCATATTCATTATTAATAATTAAATGTCTTGGACTATCATATAATGTAAATATATTAATTAAAAAAGAAATAATTGGAATTATTTCTGAAATTAAAAGAACTTTTTTTAATTGAAAACTTTGGAAATTTGGCATTAAAATCATAACAATATAAATTAAAAATATATTTGCAACTGAAAAAGAAACCCAAACTACTTGTAATCTAAATCCTCTGTTTTCACTTGGTAAATATTCACAATATAAATTTAAACAAATTGGAGTATAAATACCTAATCCAAAACCAATACAAAATCTACATATAAAAAATATTCCTCTATAGAAAAAAATTGAAAATAGTAAATGAAATAAGACAAAAGAAAAAGAACATGAATTTAAAACAGTTTCTCTTTTAAAATATTTTGTTAAATATCCTCCTGACATTGAACCTAAAGCAAGACCCAAAAAAAAAATTGCTGAACAACATTCAGTTTCAAATTCTTTAAATTTAAAATAATCATTTATTGGAATAATTAAAAACGAATATAAAAATTTTTCTAAACCATCTATTAATAAAACTGAAAGAATATTTAATAATGCTAATATTGAATATTTTGAATTATCACCTTTTATCATTAATTCATTGAAATTTATTGTTTTTTTTGTTTGTGATATTGTTGATGGTGTATTTAATGAATTTCTTTCTGTGTCCATTTGATTTTATATTAATTTATATATTTATTTTTAATTGTTATTTTTTATTGAAATAAAATTTATAAATAATTATTGTAATTTTATCTTTTTGATAAATAAATTTATATTATGAGGAAATTTTCTTTTTTGTTTTAATTATTTGAAGATGTTAATTTTTAAATTATTTATTTTTTATTATTATTTTAAATTAGTTTACATTAAATTTTCTATATATTTTTTTTTAAATTTTATTAAAATATGAATGATAATAATTTAATATTACATTATGAAAGTATTGAAATTTCAACAAATAATTCTGAAAAATATGCATATATATGTGCATTCATATGTCAATTTTTATGGGGAATAAATGGACTTCAATTAAAGAGTTATCAATTTTTATTTCCTAAAATATATTCAATAAATTCTTTTATATTTTGGAGAAGTATTCCAATTTGGTATTTAGGATATTTTTTTTCTAAAAAAAATAATATAGAAATAACCCCATATAATAAAGTAGAAAATAAATTTTGGTTTTTATGTAGGACAGCAGGAAATTATTTATTTATTTTTTTATTTATGCTTCAATTAAATTATTTTAGAATAAGTACATGTCAATGTGTAATTAATTGTAATCCAGTAATTGTTCTTTTATTAGTAGTTATTATTTTAAAAGAAAAATTTTATATAAGATATTTAATGGGAATTCTTTTAAGTTTAATTGGTTCATTTTTAATAATTTTTAATGAAAAAAAACCAAATAATGAAAATAAAACATATCATAATAATATTTTATTAGGTTCTTTTTTTTCATTTTGTAATGTTATGGTTCTTGCATTTTCTTGTTTTGGTTTAAAAATTATTTGTAATGAAGGAATGAAACCAGAAACTCAGAATTATTATTTAGGATTTTATAATACAATCCCAGGATTAATTTTAATGATAATTGAAAGACATACTGGATTAAGTAATATTATTTATTGTATTTATGGATTAAGTAATGGTTTTTTATTTTATGCTGCTAATTATTATATGGCTGAAGCTATTGGAAATATGTCAATGAGTAAATATTTACCTATTAGTTATTTAAATATTGTTTTTATTTTTATTTTTGGATTTATTTTTTTTAATGAAGATGTGTATATTGGTGATTTATTTGGAAGTTCTATGATTATAGGATTCCAATTATATAATTTATATTTTCCTTTAAAATAATTTAAAAATGTTTAAAAGTAATATAATTATTATTAATTATGTTTTTTTTTTGTGAAATTTGTTATCATATTTGTTAATAATATTATTCAATAAATAACATTCTTTTAATTAATTACAATTACATTATTTTAATAATTTCCTAAAAATCTCATAAATAAAAAATTGTTTAAACCCAAACTTTTAATTTAAATTAAAAAATAATATATTTTGAAGATATATAAACACATATTTTGAAATATAATTCAATTCTTTTAATTCTTAATTATTTATTATTAATTTGATTAAATAAAGTAGAATTAAAAATATTGACAAATTAATATTTATTAAACTAAATATATAAAATTATTATATTTATAAATTTAATTATATTATTTTTATTTTAAATATTATAAATCTTTGATTTTAATTAAATAATATTAAAGTTATAATTATTTTATAATAAATTTAATTTACTACTTTAACTTTATTTAAGTCTATATTTATTATGAATAATTGAAAATTAAATATATAGTTTGAATTTTGCTTAATTTTTACATTTTAGAATTTATTAAATTGTTATTTTTGGGAAAAAATTATTTTAAAAATTAAATATGGTAGATTTAAATGAAGATATTGTTTATAGATGTAAGGATTGCTATAAAATTCCTTCTATTAAATTATTTTATAATGATGAAGGTTCATTTTTAGATGTGAAATGTGAAAATAAACATAGTTATATTCTTAATTTAAAGCAATTTAAAGATAATTCAATTTTCAAATGTTATAATTGTCTAAAAGAATTAAATTCGTTAAATATGTTTTATTGTTATGAAATTAAAAAAGTATTTTGTAATGAATGTAAATTGAAAAATTCTAATTATAGATATATTCATTTAATAAAATATGACTCTTTTTGTTTAAAGCATTCTAATAAATATTGTTATTTTTGTAAAAAATGTATGGAAAATTTATGTGAAAAATGCTTAAAAGAACATCAACATAAAAATTATATTTATATACAAAAATATTTATCAAATAATTTAAAAAAAACAATTAATTCTGAAATAAATTATCTTATTAATAATATTAATGAATTAGAAAAATTAAAGGTTAGCATTTTAAAATATTTAAATGAATTTATTGAATTAAATAAAAATGAAATTATATTTTATAAAAATATTTATTCAACCTTCCTTTTTGAAGAAAACCAAAAGAATTTAAATTGTAATGTTATAGAAAATTTAAAAACACTTAAAATAAAATTCTCAAATAAATGTGTTGAAAAAATATTAAATTCAGGTAATAAATTATTAGATTTATTAAAAAACATTAAATTAGGAAATAACACATTAACAAATATTAAAACAATAAACACTCAAAATTCAGGAATATACCATTTATCAATATTAAAAAATGGTGATTTTGCATCATCATCTTCAGATGGTGAATTAACAATATATGATAAAAAAACCTTTAATTCAAAATTAGTAATATATGAACATTATACTGCATTATATTATTTTACTCAATTAAAAAATGGGAATATAATAACATGTTCAGGTGATAAAACAATGAAAATTATAGAATTAAATAATGATACATATAATGTTATTCAAACTATTAATTGTGATTCTCCTATATATAAAGTAATTGAAATTAATAATCTTATTTCTGTAAGTAATAAAGGATTAATGCAAGTATGGGAAAAAAATAAATTGAATAATATATATTCTAATGTCACTAATGTTATAATTCAAAAAACATATTCATCTTGTAATATTTTACAAATATCAAATAATGAAATTGTTACTGCATCAAGAGGAGATAAAATTTTAAAATTTTGGGATTTTGAATTTAAAAATATATTTACTTTAAATAATATTGAGACTCAATGGGCTTCAGGATGTATTTGTATGTTAGATATTGATATTTTATGTGTTGCTACTAGTTATTCCAATGGTTTTTATTTAATTCAAATTTCAACTCATCAAATAATTAATAAAATTAATGGACCAAGATTTGTTTATGATATTATTAAATGTATTGATGATTATTTTCTTGCTGCTGTTATTGGAAAAGATTATGATAATTCTATTATTAAATATAAATATGAAAATGGAAATTTTATATTTATGAATCAAATTGTAAATATTCATGAAGGTAGTATTCACACTTTAGTAGAATTAGAAAATGGTTTAATTGTTTCAGGAAGTAATGATAGATTATTAAAAATTTGGGAATAATAATTTTATATTTCTTTTTATTAAATATAGAAATATATTTTAAATGAATTTTATTATAAATAAAATAATATTTTATCTTTTTTTTTTTATTTCATATACATATTTATTAATTCTTTAATTTTAAATTATTCATTATATATCATTTAATTTTTATATAATTGATAAATAAAATTATTTTAATTTATTTTTTAGAAAAATATTTAAAAAGATATATTAAATAAAATGTTTATAAATCATGAAAATTCTTTATCATATTTTAATAATATTCATATTCTAAATTAAATAAAAATATCCAAAACAATAAAAAAATAAATGTTTCATTATTCTATACTTTATTTAATATTAATATCTAATAATTTTATTTTTCATATAAATTTTCCTTATTAAATCCTATATTATTTTATTAATATTTAAAAGAAATAACAAATAATAATAATATAAAATGTCAAATATCCCAATAGGTATAGATTTAGGAACAACAAATTCTTGTGTTGCAGTATGGAAAAATGGAAAAGTTGAAGTAATACCAAATAAGAATGGAAAAAGAATTACACCATCAGTAGTTTCCTTTGAAAAAAATAATATTTTAATAGGTGAAGATGCAAAAAAAAAATTAACTTCAAATGAAAAAAATACAATATATGATGCAAAACGTTTAATAGGACGTAAATTTAATGATAAAGAAGTACAAAGGGATATTCAATTATGGCCTTTTAAAGTAAAAAAACAAGCAAATACAAATCGTCCAATTATATCTATAAATTATTTAAATGAAGAGAAAGAGTTTTATCCAGAAGAAATATCAGCATTTGTATTAAAAAATATGAAAGAAATAGCAGAATCATATTTAAACAAAGAAGTAGAAAATGCAATAATAACAGTTCCAGCATATTTTAATGATTCTCAAAGACAAGCTACAAAAGATGCAGGAAGAATTGCAGGATTAAATGTATTAAGAATAATAAATGAACCAACTGCTGCTGCTGTAGCTTATGGACTTGATCATAGAAGTGATAAGGAGAAAAATATTTTAGTGTTTGATTTAGGTGGAGGAACTTTTGATGTTTCTATTTTAAATGTAATTGAAGAGACTCTTGAAGTTAAAGCTACTAATGGAAATACTCATTTAGGAGGGGTGGATTTTGATAATGAAATAATGGAATATTGTATTAAAGAATTTAAGACACAAACAGGGATTGATATTTCTAATAATCAAAAAGCAAAAAGAAGATTAAAAAATGAATGTGAAAATGCAAAAATTGAATTATCATCTGCCCAACAAACATTAATAGATATTCCAAATATTGCAAATGATGAAGATTTAAATATAGAAATAACAAGAGCTACATTTGAAGGTTTATGCGAGAAATATTTCAAAGAATGCATGAATTGTGTAAAGGAAACATTAGAATTAGCAAAATTGGATAAATCAAAAATAGATGAAATAATATTAGTAGGTGGTTCAACTCGTATTCCTAGAGTGGAACAAATGTTAAAAAAATTTTTTAATAAAGAACCAAATAAACATATTCATCCTGATGAAGCAGTTGCAGTTGGTGCAGCATATCAAGCAGCATCAATTGAAGATATTTTAGATGATGATCTTGAAAAATTAGTTTTAATTGATGTTACTCCTCTTTCATTAGGTATTGCAGTTGGAGGAGAAATTATGTCAGTTATTATTAAAAGAAATACAAAAATTCCTACAAAACAATATGATACTTTTGAAACTGCATATGATTATCAAACAAGTGCTTTAATAGAAATTTATCAAGGAGAAAGAGTTCAGGTTAAAGATAATTTTGAAGTTGGAAAATTTACTATTAATAATATTCAAAAAAAAAAAGCTGGGGAAGTTAAATTTAAAGTCACTTTTAATATTGATGTTAATTCTATTTTAACTGTTACTGCTGAAGAATTAAATACTTCTAATAAAAATAAACTTGTTGTTAAAGAGGAAAGAATAAAATTAAGTGATGAAGAAGTTGAGAAGAAAATAGAGGAATTTCAAAAATTAAGTGAAATACAAAAACAAAAAGATGAAGCTGTTAAAGAAAAAGTAAATTTACAAATGATATGTTTAAAATTAATGTCAACAAATCAAAAAGCAAAAGAAATTTATGAATGGAGTAGAAAAAATCCAAATGAAAAAAAAGAAGTATATACTGCAAAAATAAGATCATTAGGATATTAACATAAAATCAATATTTTTTAATTTTAAATAACAAATTCATTCTTTAAAATTATCACTTAATATTCCAATAAATATGTTTAAAAATAATATTAAATAATAAATATTTCAATCAATAATGATTTCATTCATCATTTATTATAACAATAAATTATAAATCAAATCTAATAAAAAAAGATTAAAATAAAAAAATAATTAATAAATTATATTATATATTTATTTTGCCCAAAAAAAATAATTAAATTATAAAATATATAAACAAATAAAAAATATTAAAAAAAAATTGAATTACAATAAATTAAATATATTTATATTTTCTCAAAATACCTTCACATCCATCAACAATCAAATCAACAGCAAATTCAAAATCAGATTCATCACCATAATAAGGATCAGGAATAATATATTGTCCTTTTTTATTACTAACAAAATCAATCATTTTTTTAACTTTTTTTTTATCTGCTCCAGAATATAAAACATTATTATAATTATTATTATCCATAACAACAATTAAATCATTATTAATTAAATCACTTTTTGTCATTCTTCTTACAATATGTTCACATTTTATTCCTCTTTTTTTACAAACATTTCTCATTCTATAATCTGGTAATTCTCCTGCTTCATATGCACTTGTTCCACATGAATCAACTATTATTTTATTTTTTAAATTCTTTTTTATTATCATATCTTCCATTATTGCATGTGCTGCTGGAGAACGACAATAATTACCTAAACATACAAAAAGTATTTTAAATTTTTTTGAATCCATTTATTTAAAATAAATATTTTTTTTAATTGTTTTTATTTGATTATTTTTTTAATTAATTATGTTTTTTTATTTATTACTTATGTTAATTTCCATATTTTAATTTTTTTATCAAATGAATATGATACAATTGTTTGATCAATTAATAAATTAAATCCTGAAATATAACCATCATGAGCATGTTCATAATGTAAAATACATTCATAATTATCTTTTCTATAAATGCTAATATCTCTACTATATCCTCCAATTAAAAAATATCCTTTATTTCTTAAAATACATATTCCATAACATTGAAACTTATTATCAATTTCTTTTAATATTTTTTTTTCTTTTATAGAAACTATTTTCATTATATTATCAGTTCCTCCACCAAAAATAATTTTATCTTCATCAATTGCTGCAATTGCATTTTTTTCAATAGATTTTATTTCTTCTATATTTTTGATTAATTCAAAATTATTATAATTCCATAGTTTCGTTCCTTTATCACTCAAAGTAAATATTAAATTTTTAAATTCTAATAATAAGATTGAATGTATTTTTTCTGATAGTAAAATTGTAATTATATTTTGAAATTTATTATTATTAATTGATTCCCAAATTTTTATTGTTTTATCCTTTGAATAAGAAATTATATTTCCATTTTTACAATATTGAATTGAATAAATGAGATCTTTATGAGCATTTTCTATCATTGAATTGAGAACAAATTTATTTCCTATTTTTCTCCAATTTTTTATATTATTATCTGTTGATGATGTTATAAAATTATTATCATCCTTAATACTAAGCCCTTCAATTGAATTATTATGTGCTTTTCTTATTTTTTGGATAATATTTAAATTGTTATCATAAATTATAATTGTTTTATCAACTGATATAGAAATTAATTTCCCAGATGGAAATACTGATATGGAATTTATTGTATTTTTATGTTCTTTGATTGTTTTAATGTTTTCAAAAGTAATATTGTTTTTTATAAAATTTAATTTTTCCATTTCAAAAAATTGAATATTGAAATTTTTTTAATTTTATAATTTTTTTCAAGATTAAAATTTATGAATTATTTAATATTTTTTTATTTATTTAATATATATTTTATTAATATTAAATAATTCAATAAATATTGTTAATAGGTTAAAATTTAAATATAAACATAAATTAGAAATTTAAATAAAAAATAAAATTTTAATATGAATTGGGGATTGGGGATTGGGGATTGGGGATTGGGGATTGGG
>JAJMZS010000508.1:0-28281 GCA_023807205.1 Isotricha prostoma | reverse complement strand
GTATTATTTGTAAATAAAGAATTTGGTTGATTTGTAGTATTATTTGTATTATTTGTAAATAAAGAATTTGGTTGATTTGTAGTATTATTTGTATTATTTGTAAATAAAGAATTTGGTTGATTTGTAGTATTATTTGTATTATTTGTAAATAAAGAATTTGGTTGATTTGTAGTATTATTAGTATTATTTGTAAATATTGAATTTTGTTGATTTGCTTTAAAAATTGAATTAGAATTATTACTTGTCCCAAATATATTATTTGTATTTGTATTATTATTTGTTTGATTATTCATAAAGATATTATTATTATTATTATTATTTTGATTATTAAAAATATTAGTATTATTTCCATTGTTATTAAATAAATTATTCATATTATTATTATTTGTAAAAATATTATTTTGATTATTATTCAAATTATTTCCTTGATTATTTCCAAATATACTTGTTGTATTATTTGTATTATTTCCAAATATTCCTGTATTATTTGAAATAGTTCCAAATATACTTCCTGTGTTATTTGAATTATTTCCAAATATACTTCCTGTATTATTTGCATTTGCCTTAAAAATATTATTTGAATTGTTATTATTATTCCCAAATAACATTCCATTATTATTCCCAAATATATTATTTTTATTTTGGTTTATATTATTAAACATATTTATATTATTATTTGTATTTCCAAACATTCCTCCTTGATTATTATTACTAGTATTATTATTATTCAAAAATGTTCCTTGAGAATTATTATTACTAAATAATCCTCCATTATTACTGTTCCCTAAATTTAAATTTTGATTATTATTCATATTATTATTATTTGAAAATATTCCATTATTATTATTTCCAAAAATATTATTCTTATTTTGATTTATTCCTTGATTTATATTATTATTTGTAAAAATTGAGCCTTGATTACTAGAATTATTATTTCCAAAAGAAAAATTATTTCCATTAATATTATTTGATAATAATCCTTGATTATTTCCACTAAATAAACTTGAATTCATATTATTATTATTTTGAAATTTATTATTCATATTATTTCCAAATGTATTTCCTGCATTGTTATTAAAGGCAAAAATATTTCCTTGATTATTATTTAAAAAATTATTTGTACTTTGGCTCATCTTTAAATTATTTATATCTAATTTATTAATTAGTATATATATAAAATTGTAAAACTAATTAATTTTTTTTAAAAATTAAAATAATAATTTTTTTTCTTAAAAATTCTGATTAAATTTAAATAATAATAAATAATCAAAATAATAATAATTTTTTTTTACATTTAAAAACAATTCTATTTAAATTTCTTTAATTTGAATATAATATTTAAATCATTTAAAACTAAAATTAAATATCATAAAATTGCTTAATGCAAAATTAATAAAAATAAATTAAATAAATTAAATAATTTTCAACAAATTCTTGTTTAGTTTTCTTTTAAAATTATATTTTTCATTAAATTTAAAATTAAATAAAAAATATTTATTTTTTCAAAAAATCTAATTTATTGAAAAAATTAATCTCATTATATCTATTGTTTAAATATTTTTATGTAAAATTTAATTAGTTTACAGTTATAACTAGTTTTTACTCAAATAATTTCATATAAATATTTTATTTAAATTATATAAAAGAAATAATAATTTATTTATTTTTTATTGATATTGATTTGTATTTTGATAAGTTTCATTATAAACTTTTTTATACATTTCTGTTTTTGGATTATTCGGGTAATAACTAACAGTATAATCAAGGAAATATTTTTTAAATAATTGAGGATTATTTTGTTGTTGTGGTGTAACAAAAAATGGATTTTGATAACTTTTTTTTTCTAAACTATAAAATGAATTTAAATAATCCTCATTATAAGTTATATAATGAGAATAACCATCATAAATACCTAAATTATCTTGATTAATATTAGTATTAATTAATTTTTTGTCTAATATTTCATTTTGTAAACCTTGTGCTTCATTTATAAATAAATCTTTTAATTTTTCTCTTCTTAGGTTCATATTATCATTATTATTATTAATATTATTATTAGTATTGTTATTATTTTGATTAGAATAATTTTCCATTTTTTTTATAAATAAATAATAAATATAAATTAATATTATTTTAATTAAAAAATTAAAAAAAAATGAATTTTAAGAAATTTCAAACTTCTGAAATTTCAGCACAAGAATTAGTTTTATCTCAAATATTTCAACAGCAATATAACAATATTTTCCATCAAATAATTCATTTTTCTCAACATCAATTTAATAATCTCCTTCATAAATCAGTTTTTTTAATTTTAAATATTACAAAAAAGAATTTCCCAACACCGTTAATTAAAAAAATTCAAAATATTTTTGAGCAAATTTATCTAAGAGATAGAAAAGAAATACTTTTAAATATTCAAAAATTAAAAAACAAAAATCAAGAACAACTTTCATATTTAAATAAGCCAAATTACTATCTTCATTGTCAAAAACAAAATGAAGCACTTCATACTTGTGGTAATTGTTTAGTTTATGATAAAGATTTAATATATTGTTTATTTTGTGATGAAGTTTTTAAAGAAACTCAAATTCAAATTTTATGTTCTGAATGTAATTCTGATTATTATTCAAAAATAAAAAAAAATTCAAATACATCAAATTTAAATTTGTATCCTGCTTCATATTATCATTCAAATGATGAAAATTTAAATGGGAATATTATAAAATGTCCAAAATGTAATAATGAATTATATTTAGATATAAGTTTAAAAAAAGATTTTGAAAATAATATTTTTTGTAATAAATGTAATATTACATTTGATACAATTGAAACTTTTAATTGTGAAACTAAATTATTTACAGGTTTTAATAAAGAATCAATTAATGAATTATGTAAAATAAATACTTTAATTGAAGAAAAAATTGCAATTCCAAAAGGAATTATGAGTCTTAAATGTAATTGTGATATTTCTAATATAAATAAATTTAATGATGATTGTGGTGGAATTTTATATGAAGGAAATAAAAACGGAAAAAAAATTTTAGTATGTAATAAATGTTATAAAATATATAATTATGAAAAATTTGATTGGACTTGTCCTTTATGTAAAAATAAATTTAAAACAAAAGAATTAAGAATTTGTAGATCATCATATAAGAAAAAATCATTAATAAATGGTTTTCATATGAATAGAAGAAAAATTCAATTTAATTTATCAAATACAAATTTTAATTTAAATGAAATTTCAGATTTTAAAAATGTAATTACAACAGAAAGTAATTCAGAAAAAAAGAATTCTTCATTAAGGAAAATGGCATCTCATGATATATTTAAAAAGAATAATAAAGTTGGATATTTTTTCACTTCTTCAAATAAAAAATTACATAGTACTTTATTTGAATTCATGAATTCAAGTAATGGAAAAAATTCTTTTAGATCAAATAATAAACAAGTAATTAATCAATTTCCATCTAATAATAAAAGATTAAGTATTGAAATATTAAGTAATTTTAGATATGAATCACCTTCAAAGAAAAATAATGTTCTATCAAGTCAAAATAATTGTGCTATTAAATTAAATATGATGGAAAAATTTAATCAATGTGAAAAAGAAAATGAAAATAATAATGAAAATAATTATTTTAATTTAAATTCTTCATCAACAAAATCAGGCTCAATAGAAAATCCTAAAAAAAATAGTTCAAAAGAAGATATAATTTTATTATCTCCTTTATTAGTAAATAATAAAAATAATGATTTAAATTTACAATTTAATTCAGATGATTATAATATAATTAGTTTAATTGGTGAAGGTTCTTTTGCAAAAATTTATTTAGTTGAACATCCAATTTCTCATCAAAAATATGCATTAAAAAAAATATCAGGTTCTTCAATGCAAGAATTAGAACAAAAGAAAAAAGAATATGAATTAATATCTAATTTAAATAAAACTATTGATAAATTACAAATAATAAAAATATTAGGTATTCAAACAAAAAAATTAGACAAATTAACATTTGTAATGTATGTTTTAATGGAATTAGCAACTTGTGATTGGGAAAAGGAAATTAAAAAAAGAGCAAAATCAAAATTATATTATAAAGAAAAAGAAATATTTAATATTTTATCTACTTTAGTTTATTCATTTTCAGAACTTCAAAAAAGAGGAATAAGTCACAGAGACGTAAAACCACAAAATATTTTATTATTTCCAAATGGAGATTATAAAATATCAGATTTTGGAGAAGCAAAAAAAAAAAATAATAAAAACTTTAATAAAGATGGTGAATATGAAAATGATACTAATAATCAAACAATAAGAGGAACTGAATTATATATGAGTCCAATTTTATTTAAAGCTTTAAGGAGTTTAAAAAAAAAAGAAGGAGTTGATTATAATGCTTATAAAAATGATGTTTTTTCTCTTGGATTTTGTATTTTATTTGCTTGTACTTTAAATTATCAAATATTATATGAAATTAGAGAACTTAACGATATGATTAAATTGAAAGAAATTGTTTTTAAGTATTTAGAAGGAAAATATAGTGTTAAATTTATTAATTTAATTATTTTTATGATTAATATTAAAGAAAAGAAAAGACCTGATTTTGTTGAGTTGGATAATTGGATTTCTAATAATTATTAAAATAAAGAGCTTATTTTTTTTTTTCTTTATTGTAAATTTCGAAACTCAATTATAAAAATATATAATATATTTGAATAATTTATATGAATTTATTTTTTTATAACATTTAATTAACATTAATATTTTTTAAATATTATTAAGAAAAAATGTTTGACTTTTTTTTCAAAAAGAAAAAAGCTAATAACGATTTAGAATACAATGAAGACTCAAAAAAAAGAATAGAATTAGGTAAAATATATAAAATATATAATAAAAAATAATCATCATTAAAAAAAATAGAACTTGAAAAATTATCTAATTTAAAACAAGGAATATTCAACAGATATAAAGAATATCAAAATGAATATTATATAACAATAATAATTGATAAAAGAATATTAAGTATAGACAGTGGAGCAGAAAAAGATAAACTTCAAGATTATATAGTATTTTTAATAATAGTAGATTTAACTTATCCAGCAAGACCACCTTTTGTTTTATCAAAATCAAATTTTTGTTATCCTTCATTAATGGATGGTAGAGATTTATTAAAAAATATTCATCCAACATGGAATAAAAAAAGTACTATTTTAGAAATAGTAGAAAAAATTCCAGATTTTATTTCAAAAGTAATTAATGCTAGAGGATATAAATTTTATGGAGAATTTCATTTAGGAAGTACATATGATATGAAAAATTTTGATAATATGATTGTTAATATTTTTAAATGTTCACCTGTTGAAAATTCAAAAGAAAATTTAAAAAGATTTAATTCAAATAATAATCATATTTTAATTCTTTCAAGTGATTGTTTAATATTATTTGAAGTTAAAGAAACTGGGAATGGAACAATTGTTTTTTGGAGTTCTTTATTTGCAATAACTGAACTACAATTAAATAAAGTTCAAAAAATAGTTTCTATGAAATTTTATGATGATGAAAATAATAATGAATTACAATTAGATTTAATTATTGATAATATTTTATTTTTTAGAGATACTTTAGTTAAAAAAATGAGAGGATTAAAAGTAAAAACTGATAGTTTAAAATTAATAAAAGGACAAAAACATGAAAAAAGATTAACTACAAAAGATATTAGAAATATGAAAATTGATGATATTGAAAAAAATGTTAAAAATTTAAAAGAAAGAATTGATAAAGGAGAAATTACTGATTATACTGTTAATACATTTACTGATTTATGTGGGAAAGCAATTGAACATTTTTCTATTACTGATAGTGAGAAATCAATGATTTATTTAAATTTAATAAAAGATGTTTTAAAAATTGATAAAGTTAATCAACTTACAATTGATAATGAAAAAGAATTTGAAAAAGTTGATGAAGAAAATAAAATATAAAAAATTATAAAAAGAAATAGAATAATTTGAGTATTAAAAAAAAAAAAAATATTAATTTACTTAAAAAAAAAAATTAAAAATTTTTTTTATAATTCATTTATTTTAAAAACTAGTTAAAGTAGAATTTAAAGATTTAAGAAATTTTTCAGAGAAAACACATCTATGAGAAGCACAAGTATAATTTTTAGGACAATGATGGAACCAATCACATTTTTTTCCAGGATTTTTTTTACTATTTGCCCAATTTTCTTGATTTTCTTTAGTTCCTTCTGCTCTACATCTATAATCTTTACAAACACTTTTTCCACAACACCAAGCTGTTAAATCACAATCTTTTCCTAATGCAACACAATTTGTTCTTGTTTTTAACATTTTTGAATATAAAATCACAATTAATGATGTAAATATTATTAAAATAAGGTTTTTATTCATTATAGTTGTTTTTTTTTTTATTTTTTTATTAAATAATTAATTTTTATTTTATTAAATATGTTTTAAAATTTATTTTTTTGTTGTTTTTGCTTTCTTATATTTTATTGTATTGTGAAGTTGAATTAATGATTCTGTTTGTGTTTTTCTTTTTGTATGTGATTTAATAAATAATAATAAATGAGGTTCTAATTGTTTACTTAATTCATCAAGGTTTTCATCTAATTTTGGAGACAAGTTTAAAAAAATATGATTTAAAATTGAATAATCACTATTTTTTTTTAAATTATTTTCATTTATATTATTTGGAAAAGAAAATATTGTAGGAAATATAGATATTATATTATGGATATTTTTTATTTTTTCTATATTTATTAACCCTTTTTCAACATATTTTGAACGTTCTTTTATATGAATTATATCTCTTGAAAAAAAACCTGGAAAAGGTATAAAAAATTCTTTATTATTAATACAATCATTATATGCGTTTCTCATATTTTTATAGTTATCAGTAAAAGAAATAAATTTATTTAATTGTTCATAAATTTCTTTTGATTTCGGTGAAACAATTGATAATGTTTCTTTTAAGTTAATAATTGCAAATTTTGAAAAAATACAAATAAATGATACTAAATCATTATAATTTTTTAATTTAAATAATTCATTTGCGATATCAATGTATTTTTCTATTAATTTAGCTCTTTCATTTTTATAATTATATGATAAAATATCTTCAATAATAAAAAATGATAATTTATTAGAAAAATCAATAATTTTATTTACATAAGATGATTTATCAATTTTTAAAACATATTCATATAAATGTTCATTTAAAGATAAAAAATTTTTATATGTTATATTAGTTATTACTTGGGCAATAAATTTAGAATTATATTTTAATATATTAAAATTAAAATTTTTGTTTATAATTAAATTTTCATTATCAATATCGTTTTCAATATTTATATTATTATTTATCATTGTATTATTATTATTTTCTTTTCCTATCTTTTCATTCATTTCTTTCATAACATAATTATCAATAGTAAAAATTTGTTCATTTAAATGTTGTTTGGAATTTATAAACTCATTAATAATTTTCAAAAAATTAATCAAATGGATTTGATTTTTTTCAAAATATTTTAAAGCATTTAATATTTTTTTTATTAATCTTTCATAACTTATAAAAGTAAAGGATTGTTCTATAAAAATAAACAAAAAATCATTATCAAAATAATTACCTTCTCCAACCATAAATATAAATAAGTCAATAGAAATTAATTTTATTTCATTATTATTATGAATTATATTAATTTCTTCTTGTTCAATTTCCTCAAAAAATTCATCATATTCTAATTGTAATGTTGGAGAAAGAGGATTAATTTTTATTAATGAATTTTTAGGTATTTTTGATACCATTGATTGACGCAAAATATTATTTTTATTAGTTTCATCATCATTATTTGATTTATCTACAGATATTGATGATATAGAAAATGCTAAAAATGAATCTGACTGACTTCTTGGTATTGTTTTTTTTGCATTAATAATAAATGATGAAATTACTTTATTTAATCTAAATTTCATTGTTTGTGTTACAAAATTATCTACTTTATAATGTTTTATATGTTTTTCATATAATTCGATTAATTTTGATTTTATATCATTTTCTTTTGGAGGAAAATTTTTAAGTAAATTTTCTAATAAAAAAAGAAACTTTAAGTAAAAAAAATATTATACATTATTAAAAAAAAATTTTTCTTTTTGAAATTGATTGTAATTTTTAAATATATATTCATAAATAACATTTTTTGATTCTATTTTATTTCTTTATTTATGGAATTAAAATATTATAAAATATTTTACATAATATTTTTATCAAAATATTCTATTTTTTTATTAGGATTAATCATTTCCTGAATAAAATATTTAATAATTTCATCTTCATTTTCACTTAAGTTCTCCATTATATTAATTTATCAATTTCTATTTAAAACATAAAATATTTAATTAAAATTAATTATTTAATTTATTAATCATCAATTATAATCACTAATTTAGCACATTCTCCAAAAGGTTCATCATCATCAGTAAACATTTGCCAATAAGAAACATAATTTTTTTTATCAATCTGACTTAAACTTTCTTCATTTTTTTTTTTATCAAAAGTTAATTGAACATGTATTTCTTTTTCAGAATCAAGTTTAATATTAAAAATATGTTTATCTCCTATTAATTCACTAAAATCTTCTAAACATTTAAAATAAAATCCTCTTTTCCAATTTATTCTACCTGTATTTGTTATAATAATATCCTGAATATTAACAGAATCTCTTTTAAATTTAACACAAGCAGGTGAAAATGAAAAATTTAACCCTTCTGTTTTATAAGTTAATGTACTATCAATATGTAAATTTTCATTATAATTTGGTTTTTTAATTTTAACAAATATATGATTTATATCATGATTACTTATTTCTTCACATTTACTACATAAATTATAATTTACACATACTGTACATTTATATCTTGGTCCAATTATATTTTGACATTTACAATTATCACAAGAGATTCCAATATGAACTGGTTCATCTTCTTTTTTCTTTATATTACTCATTTGTACATTTTGTGAATTATTTTTGCTTACATTATTTAAATTTAATATTTCATATTGTTCATTTTTTGAAACTGTGTTATATATATCATTTATTAGAGCTTGTTGTAAATTTTGAAATTTTGAATTTACAATATTTGTTATTGTATTTTTTATTTGTTCTGTCATATCAATTCCAATATTATTATTATTATCATTGATGTTATTATTTTTATCATTATTATTAAAATTATTAAATTTATTAATTGGAAAATTAGTATTATATTTTTGTTCTTTAAATATTTGTTCATTTTTTTTTTGCATTAAATTCTTATTATCCTCCATAATTCCTTTAATAATTTCTGAATTATTATAAAAATTGCTCTTATTATCTTCTTTATGTATTTGTACTATTGCAGTATCCTGGTTTAAATTAGGAATATTAGTATATAATTTACCAGGATTAATCACATTAAGTTGAAATTGTGGTGATATTAAAATTTTAGTAGAAGGTGTATCAAAATTATTTTTTATATATATTAGATCTTGTTCATTTGATATTATTTTTTTTGTACTTTCTTCAATAAATTTGTAATTAACTCTGTAATTTTTTAAAAAATTATCATCTTTTCCTTTCATAAAATTATCATTTATCCATAAAATAAATTCTTGATAAGAATTTGGAAAAATTTCTCTTTTATAAGATGAATCATTTATAAATTTAACTTTAATAATTTTTGACATTTTTAAATAAAAAAAGTAATAAATTCTTTAATATTAATTTATAATTCATTCTTATTTAAATTTTTTTTATTTGAGGATGATAAATTAAATATTCGTATAAAAAAATATACTATTTTTTTTGCAATTTTAAATATATATATAAATATTTTATGTAAAGGAAATCTTCTTAATAAAATAAATGTTACACATAACATAAAAATAGTAAATCCAATCCAAACAAATAAATTTTCATAAAATTCTCTTTTTTTTAATTGAGTAATATGGTTTCTACTTTCATCAATTGAGTTATTATATTTTTCATAATTTTCATTTATATTTCTAAAATCATTTTGATTATCAATTATTTCATTATTTATTGCAGTAAATTTATCTAATTCTCCTTTTAAAATATCTCTAATTTCTATTAATGTACTCTTTTTTTTTGATTTATTTGACATTATTTTAAAAAATAATATAATAAAAATATTAAATGAATTTTATACTCTAATTTTTATTATTTATTTTTAATATTGGTTTTTTTATTTTTTTATATGCTTCAAAAATATATTTTAAATTTTTATCATTAGGAGATTCTATTAAAGTATTATATTTTATTTTAAATAATTGTTCTTGTTTTACTAAATCTTTTGAATCAATTTTTTCCAATTTTTCTATAAAATTTTTAGGAGTAAGAAATATATCACATTGAAAATTGCCAAAAATTCTTGTAATATAATAAATATTAAAATTTTCAAAATTCAATGATTCTTCATAAATTCTATTTCCACCAATAGAATATATACTTTCAACAATATTTGTATATTTATTATAAATAATATTCAAAGCTTCTTTCATTGATTTAACAATTTCAATTCCTTTGTTTTCATTAGATTGTAAATATTTTAAGTCTTCAATTTTAATAGTATTAGAAACTAAAATAACAATACATGAATTAAAAATAGATGATTCTTTAGGAATAATTTTAAAAGTAATTCTTCCAACAATAACTGCATTTTTTTTATTTTTATTTTCTGTTGTTTGAACAACTCTCAAATAATAATCATGATCTTCTTTAATATTCCAAGGTAAACCTTCTTTAAATCCAATTCCTTGATCAATATTATTCATTGCAACAATTGCATTAAATTTAATTAATTTATCCATTTAAATAATTAATTAAAAATAATAATTATAATTATAAATGGAAATATTGAATGATAAGAACAAAAAATATTAAATAAAATAAAAAAAAATAATTTTTCCATAATGGAAATACATGGAAATTCAAATAATTATATAAGAGATTACAAAATAATAGAAAATATTGGATTCGGTGCTCATGGTTTTGTTTATAAAGCAATAAAAAAAGAACAAAATAAATTATTAGTAATAAAACAAATTCCATTATGTAAAAAAGAAAAAAATGTTAATATTGAAGAAGCAAAAAACGAAGCAATAATATTAAAACAATTAGATTGTAAATATATTGTAAAATATTATGAGAGTTTTGAAGAAGATAATAATTATTTTATAGTAATGGAATATTGTGAAAGAGGTGATTTAGGTTCTTATTTATCAAAATTAAAAAAAAGTAATATTAAATTAACAGAAAATGAAATATGGAAATTTTTTATAGAAATAAGTTTAGGTTTAACATATATTCATAATAAAAAAATATTACATAGAGATTTAAAATCAAAAAATATTTTTTTAAATAAAGAATTAGATGTTAAAATTGGAGATTTAGGAATAGCAAAAATATTACAAGATACAAATCATGCACATACATTTATAGGAACACCATTTTATTTAAGTCCAGAAATATGTGAAGAAAAACCTTATAATGAAAAAAGTGATGTTTGGGCTTTAGGATGTGTTTTATATGAATTAATTACTTTTAAACATCCTTATAATGCAACTAATCAAGCTGCTTTATTATTAAAAATTATTAGTGGAAATTATGAACCTATTAATGATGATATTATTATTTCTAATGATTTAAAAAAATTAGTTAGTTTACTTTTAGAAAAAAATTATATGAATAGACCTTCAATGAAAGAAATTATTAATAAGGATTTTTTTATTGAAAAATGTAAGTTATTAGGTTTTTATGATTCTTTAATCTTAATTAATTCTTTAATTAAATCTAAAGATATGATTGGGAATAAAATAAAAACTATAAAAAAAATAACATATATTAGACCAATTAATAAAGTCAATTCATTTATTGAAAATAAACCAACTTTTGAAATTAAAATTAAAAAAAGAAATAAACATTTTAGTTCGTTAGAAAGTATAAATTCATCAAGACAATATTCATCTTCAAATCAAAGGATAATTAATACTTCAATAAATACCAATGAAAAAAGAAGAAGAACATCATCAATTGAAAATATATATATTCCTACAAATCCAAAACAAAATAATTCAAAATATTCAATTGACAATAAATTTCTTCATAATAAACATAATCAAAATATGAAGAAGATAAATGAAATAAAAGATTCTTTAAAAAAAATAAGCCCAATTAAAGGTAATAGTTTTCAACAAAGAATTGCAAGTTCTACTCCATCAAAAATGAAATTAATTAATAAAAGTGAATCAAAAATTAAAAAAAATAAAAGATTTAGTTCATTAAGTTTAAATAAATTTATTAATAAAAATCCAGTTTTAAAAAGAATTTTAGATAAAGTTGAATCTAAAAATTTAAGTTCAAACAATAATAATAATAATAACAATAATAATAATAATAATAATATATATAATAATAATCATAAAATTCAAAAAAAAATAATTAGTAATAATAATACAAATAAAAAAGGAGGAAGTTTATCATATAGAATAAACGAAAAAAATAAAAATGAAAAAATTAATTTAAAACATAAAAATATGAATATAAATCCAAAGAATATATCAAAAATAGTGAAAAAACCTAAAAATACAATTGAAATTAGTAAAGATGAAAATGAATTTCAAATTCAAGTTCCAACTTTACAAGAAAAAATATTAGATAATTCATTTGAAATTATAGAACAAGGTTTAGAAAAATCTTTTGTTGATACTTTAAGTAATATTTCAGATGATGAGCCTTTTTCAAAAAAAAAATCCAAAAAGGAAATTAATGAATTAAAAGAAGAAAGTGATAGTAATAAAAGTTTTGAAGATGAAAAAGTATTTATTATAAATCATAAAATAAAAAATAATGAAAGAAAAAAAGAATTATTAAATTTGGTAAAAAAATTTCAAGATAAATATAATCAAATAAAAAAAGAAATTTTTAATTATAAAAAATTAATTAATTGTGATAAACTTTTTGAAATGTATAATGAAATAGATAAAAATGATAATGATAATAAAAAAATGGAAGAAATATTATTAAAATTTGATGATTATATAAAATTAAATTTACCAAAAAAATATATTTCTGACTTTAAAAAAATATTTAATATTTTTTGTATTTATGGATTAGAATTAAAATATGCAAAAAATGAATTACAAAATTTAGAATAAATATATATATAATATATTTTATAAAAAACTAATTTAACAAATAAATATTTAATGTTTTTTTAAAAATTAAATAAATGAATTCAAAATCAAATAAAATAAAATATAACCCAAATTTAAGTAAAAACAAATTAAAGACATCAGTTTCACCCTCATATAAGTTTTTATCTTTAAATCATAAAAAAGATAAAATAAATGAACCAAGTAATCATTTAAATAAAAGCTATGAAAAATTTTCTTCAAAGCATTTAAATAATTTATCAAATTCAAAATTAAAAATAACAAAAAAAAACATATCAATACAAAATTATATAAAAAAAAAGAAACAAACTTCACCAATAAATAATTATGCAAATATTTACAATCATAATCATAGTTATTCAATTACTCAAAATATTTCTTATCCAATTAAAAATAATATAAATAATCCAATTATTAAAACAAATTTTATTCCTTATAAAGCAGGAAATCATAATCTTCAAAAATCTATACATTTAAATACAGATTTATCAGTATCAAGAAATTCAAATTTTAATTATGTTATAACTGAAGATAATACAAGAAAAGAAAAAAAAGAAAATAACAAAAGTGATTTTCTTGCAAAATTTATGAGTAAAAAACAAAATAAATCATTAAACAAAAATAATTATTCTAAAATTAATGATTTGCCAAATAAAATTAATGATGTTTCTGATGGAGAATTTATAATTGAAAATAATGAAGAAAATCATTTTATAAATAATAAAGCCAAAAAAGAATTAGCAAATATTTTTAATGATTTAGAAAGTAAACTAACAATTCAATTATCAGAAAATAAGAATAATAATAAAATAAAAAATTTTAATATTTTACAAAATATTTTTGATGAAATTATTAAAATCTTTCCAGAAAATAATCAACATTTATTAAAAATAATATTAAAAGGATATAATGATATTGTAAATTTTTATCTTTCAGAAAATAAACAATTAAAAGAACAAAATGAAAATTTCAAAAATAAATTATCTTCATTAGAAAAAGAATTGTCTATAAATAAAAAATTATTATTTGAAAAAAATAAAATAATAGATGAAAGTAAAAAAAAATCTACTAATAAATCCCAAGAAGAAAAAAGTAATAGTACTAAAGGTTCATCATTTAATCCTTCATCTCAAGATAAGGAAATAATTGGATTAAATAAAAAAAGGAATTCATTTAAATTAGAAAGACAACAACACATTGAAGAATTGAATAAAAAAAATATTAAAGATTTAGATGCTTTATATTTTTATGATAAAATTATTATGAATACAGAAGAAAAAAATGGTCCTTTAAGAGATAATAATGGAGATTTAATTCCATTATTAGATTTAAATTTTGATAAAAGATATAAACAAGAACAAGATAAAATAAAAAAAGTTTTTGCTACTAAAGTACATCATAATAAAAGTTATAGTAATACTAGTTTTATAAAAAAAGCTGCATTAAGTTTTAATTTAAAATAGTTTTAATTTAATTTTTTTAAATATATTTAGAATATAAATATTGGCTTTTATATAAAATAAAATAAACATTTTTTTTTTTGAAAAAGATTTATCTGTTTTTAAGATTCTTGTTCTTAAATTTTAATTTTTTTTTTATAAAATTTAAATCTAAAATTTAGTAAACAATTAATTAAAAATAAAAAATGAATGAATTGAAATTTCTTTCTATAAATATATTAATGGTATTTCTTAATTATATTCTCAAAACAATTAAATGCTATCAATTCTTTCCAGAGACATATAAAGATAATGATATGTTTTTTAATGAAATAGGTAAAAAAAATAATCGTTTAGTTGCAGCAAAATATTTTACATCTAATTCTATTAATACTTATATTAAAAACCAAGGATTTAATTTAGAAAAAGATGATACATTAGAAGGATCACCATCTCATTATAATGCTTGGAATAGTATGATGAAAGATAACAGTTTATATAAAGAATTATATGAAAATTCAGTGAAGAGTAATTCCTTTGATATAATATATAAATTCCCTATACAAGAGTTTTATCAAGAAAAATATAAAATTACTCATTCTTTTTGGTTAATGAGTCAAAGTACATCTGATTATATAAATATATATTTTGGCCCATCAACTTCATCATTTAATTATATATGCGATTTTAATAGTGGATTTCCAATATTAATAACCATCCAAATAGTTTTAGCTTTTGATGATACAAATTTTGATATATCAAATAATATATTAAAATATAATGTCACATCTAATTGTAACTCTGTCCCGAGAACCATTTCTTCTATAAAATATATTAGAATAAGGTTAGGAAGTTCAAATCCTATTATATCATTTCATTGGACTAAACTTTTTACTGAAACTTATATTGTAGATCCTAGAGGATTATTCTCATTTTCAGGTCAAATATGTGATTTAAATAATCCTTGTGTAGAAGGATATGCTTGTATTGGAGGTGCATGTCTTGCTTGTGATGAATCATGTTATTCTTGTTATACTCAAAATTCAAATACAAATTGTATGAAATATTGTAGTAATATAGCAATAAATCCATTAAGTGATAATGGAAAATGTAATATTGGTTATGTAGATATATCTAAATTTGGAGATTTTACTTTTAGAGATGTTCCTCCTCCTAGAACTAATAGAATGACTTTTTCTTTTTGGTTTTATTATGAAGGAAGTCCAAATGATGCTCAAATTACAACAAAATTATTTAAAATGACTTTTGATGGTGATTCAATTTCATGTGAATCAATTACTCCTTCATTTGAAGTTTTAGGGACTGATGCTACTGGTTCAAATATTCCTTTAGATAAGAATATTTGGCTTTATGTTAAATGTGGTTTTTCTAAGGATCATGATTTAGTTACTCAAGCTTTTCTTCAAGTTTTTAATAAAGGTAATATTATAATTAATAAAATTGAGAAAAATGAAACCGGTGATGTTAATCATTATAAATATTTTTTTAGAGAAAATGAAGTTATTGAATTATCTTTTATTAATTTTTCAACCTTTGAATTTTTTTATATGAAAAGTTTTTTTATATTTAAAGAATATTTACCTGATCCTTATGATATAAAATATTTCCAATTAGAAAAATTTGTGCAACCAAGTTTTTATTCTGAAATTATATTTGCAATGCCATTAGATTTACTTGAAAAAAAATCAACTTATTATATAATAAAATATCATACATATGATTATAATGCAGAAGAAAAAGAAAAAAGTTTATTTCTTGCAAGTGGTAAAGATTCAGATTTCAGATCACCAAGAACATTTAAAAGATTAAATTTATTTACTGAACCAAATAAAAAATATATATCTCCTGATTTAAATAATATTGATGATGTTGTGAAAGATAATTTTGATATGTTTAATAGTTATGACAATTATCCATATACATGTTTATCAAATTATTTTTTGCAAATTATGTCAAGTACATCAACAAAATGTTTTCAAGAATGTCCAGACGATATGTCTATGATTCATGGGATTAATACAAATAAAGGAATATGTAATTATGATTGTCAAAATATATTTGACAAAGTAAAATGTTTAAATGAACAAAATGAATTATTTACTTTAAAAAGTAATTTTGAATGTATAGATAATAATTATTATAATATGTTTTATAAATGTGTATCAAATCAAGATGAAAATGTATTTTTTTATTCACATTTTTTTACCCCTGGAAATATAATTTTAGATTTATCAACTTATAATTTAGTTTCTTATTTTGTAGAATTTTGGTTATATCTAGATGATGAAGATTATCAATCTTATGAAGAAAACTTTTATCTTTTTTATTTAAATAGTTTTCAAATTTATGGAGATAAATTAAGAAATTATCATTTTATAGTAGATTCTGTAACAAGAAATGTAGATTTAGAAAAAAAAAAATGGAATCATATTATTTTATCTATAATATATGATCCAAAGGCAAGTCAATTAAAAAGGACAAAAGGGTATTTTTTAAAAAATAATTATTTAGATGAAGATAATAAAGATAATACAGTTGAAATGGAAAAAAAACTTCCTTTAACAAAAATTTATTTTTGTGATCACGAACCATCAACATGTGATGGTAATGATATATTATGGGGAAGTGCATTTTATAAAAATATAAGAGTATGGGATGGTAATAAAGCACAACCATATATAACAGAAAGATATGATACTTTATATTCAAATTATCCTAAAATTTATTCTCTTCTTATTCACTTACCTATGAAAGGTAAATATATTGCAAATAATGTAATTAAAGATTATTATCAAACTTATAATTTTTATGAAGTTAAATTTTCTTATAATGATTGGAATTTTCCACAATATAATTATGGTAATGATTTTGATATTTTTTATTCATCTACAACAACAAGTGATTTATCTGAAAAGCCTTGTCCTACTGGATGTAAAAGATGTCATGAAGTACAAACAAATTGTTATGAATGTAATGCTAATTATTATCTCTTTGATAAATCTTGTGTACATATTTCAAACTTAAAAAAATATCTTAAACTTCCATCTTCTATTGAGCCACCTAAAATTGTAGTTGATTATTCAATTTATCAACCAGTAATTACAATTACTTTCTGGGTTAAATTATTTGGTTTCTTTTCATCTAACGAAGGTACAGTTATTAGATTAGGTGATACATTAAAAGTTTCTTATAATCCAACTCCTGATACAGAAAATACTGGATTAAATTTAATTACAGGAAATGAACTATCTCCTTTAGTATTGGCAAATTATTATTATTTTAGAGAAAATATTGGTAAATGGACTTTTATAAGTGTTGCGCATTATAATAAATTTAATGAATCATATTATCCATCAATGACAAGATTTGAAGTAAATGATAATTATTGTCCATTAAAAACAGATGCTCCATATAATTTAAATTTTCATGAAATTTCATTTGATAATGATGCCTATGCTTTATATAATAGTCTTAAAATTTATAAAACATTATTAGTAGGTGCAATAAAATATGAGTTATCAAATGCTCTTACTCCAGAATTTACATATTATACTGGGCAAGCAGGTAGTTGTTCAGGTTATGAATGTGATTATGATAAATTTGATCCACCAATTACTTTACCCACATCTTGTAATACAAATTGTAGTTCATATTGTTATAAATCAACGTTTGATAAATGTTCATGTAACTATGATAATCAACAATCAAAATTATTTTTAGGTAATTATTCTCTTTTCTATTGTATTCAAACAAAATATATTAATTTTGCTGGTAGAACTATGATTTCAAGATCAGTAAAGACAGCAAAGGAAACTCATAAATTAACAATGCATTTTTGGGTTTATGCAAATAATTATGTTGATAAACAATTTGGTGGAATTGAAGTAAATTGGGCAGGTCATGCAACAATTAATGTTTTTAAGCATGATGATGATAATTATTATTTTACATGTACATCTAATATGGTAGTAAATTTAAATTTAACTTTCAATGTTGGTAAATGGAATTTTCTCCATTGTGCAATTAATTACCCTAATGCTTATTTTTATTTAAATTCTTATGAATCAAGTAAATCTACTGATTTTGCAAGAATTGATGCTGATCCTCTTTTAGTTGGTTCTTCAACTACTTTCTTAATAAAAGATTTATCAGAAGAAAAAAATTGGGGAGTATTATTTTTTCAGTATATTAGATTATGGTCTGATGCAATTCCTTCTTCTTCTTTTTTATCTAAAATTGAAATTACAGGATTAAGAATATTTAATAATTTATTACATGATTGGAAATGTATATCAACTTTTTCCGCAGATACAACATGTATATCATTAGGGAGTACAGGATACAATTTTCAGCTCAATACTCCTTCATTAATTACTACAAATTATATTCCAGAATCTTCATATTCTGATTTATTTTTTTGTAATGATAAAGGTCAATATTATGATGCCAAAACTAATAAATGTGTACAATTTACTGCTTTATCAAATTTAAAAAGTGGAGAAATAAAAATTAATAATGTTGATGTTAGTTACAATCATAATTATGGTATAGCATTTTGGGTTTTATTAGAAAATGATACTCATATAAATTATACAACAAATACTTTAAAGGGAATAGATATTGATTGGCAATATCATATGAAAATAGCATTAATAAATGAAAATAATATATTAAATGCATTTTGTTATCCTCAAAATTATCCTCCTTATTCAGATATATTAGAAAAACCATATGATGCAAGTAATGAAGAGACAAAATATGAGAATAAATTAAAAAATGTATTAAATGGTGTAAGTAAAGGATTTACTAATATTGCAGGTAAATGGTTATGGATTCAATGTAGTCTTTCATATTATAATAGGAAGTATTATCTTAATGATATTGAAAGTAATTTAAAAACTGAGGTTTTATATAATTATGACAATACTAATGTTACTAATGATGAACCTTTAGGATGGTTTTTCTCTAATCTCCAAAATCCAAAATCAGTTTTGTCAGTGAAAATTCCATTATTAAGTGATTCAAAAATATTTTTTAGAGCATTATATTTATTTAGAGATTTTATTCCAAGCAATTTTAATTATAAATATATGGATTTAGGTGTAATTAAAGAAACTCCATTTCCATCACTTTCACTTGCAATTAACTTTGCTGATTATACAATATCAGGAAGTAATTTAAAATTAAATTATAAAACATATTCAGCATATTATAAAAAAGGATCTAATTCAATAACTGTAGTATTAAATCAAACAAATAATTTACAATTATCATCAAACTTTGTATTTTTACCTTTATGTAATGCTGAAAATAATGAAAAGTATAATAGTGAAATTAATTTATGTGAAAGAATTGATAATTGTGATTTAATTAGTTTAAATGCATTATATTGTATGGATGAAAATACTCCTTTAGTATGTAAAACTAATTATTTTTTAAATATAAATTCAGATGGTTCAACAACTTGTAAAAGTTCATGTGAAACTCAATTAAGAACTCCTGGTTCAGCTTTAAATTTTGGAATATGTAATGCTGAATGTTTAGATTCTAATATTTTAAGAAATTGTCCTCATAATTTAAATGATCTTCAAAATTATCCTTCTAATTTTGAATGTGTAAGTAGTTATCCAAGAGTTGATTATCAATGTTATGTAAGAAGTGGATTATCAAATGAAAATAAAGGTGCTTTGTTTTATAGTAATTGTAATTATCCTTATAATTTTCAACATACTTTTTCTGATGATTTTATCAAAAAAATTAAAAATGGTTATATTATTGAATTGTGGTTTATGATTGATAATGTAATTTGTGATTGGAGTGATAATTCAAAAAAATATTATATTTTATATGCTTTTCCTCATAAAATTTATAGACAAGGAAATAAATTTTTTTATGTTGTATTAAATGCTAGTCCACATGAATTAACACAAGTTCATTTATATGAATGGAATAAATTTATAATATATGCTGATACAATAAATAATCAAATTACAATATATCAAAATTTTAATTTTGATTTACAGGATGAACATGGAAATTATAATATAATACAGTTTGGAACAACTCCATTAAATACATTATCCATACATTTCTGTTCATGTGCAGGTAACGATGTTGAAGGATATAAAACACCTCCCTGTGGAAGTAATGATATTCAATTTGGTAGTGTATACTACAATAATTTACGTATATGGGATTTAGAATTAGCAAATATAGAAACAATCCAAGCATATAATTCAAGAATGTATTCAAATATTCCTGATAGTTTATTATTAGATTATCCATTAACTTTAGATTATATTGATAATAATGTTTTAAAAGATACAATTGGAATTTATAATGAAGATATTTCAGGAGTTATTGACCCAAATTCATATGAAATGGGTCATAAAGATAAATTAATTATATATAATTATTCAACTAAATTTGATTGGGGTAATTCAAATCCTGGAAAATATGTTAAAACAATGACTGGAACTGTTATAACAAGTGAAAATTGTGATGTTTCATGTAGAAGATGTTATAGTAATACAAATGATAGATGCTATGAATGTGAAAGTGGATATGTTTTATATGGTCAAAAATGTATTTTTACAAAAAATAACTTTTATTTAAAAACACCTTCAACTTCATCAGGTGAATATTCATTTGTTACATCAACTTCATCATCTGATATTACAAAATTAACTTCATTTACTTTATCATTTTGGATTAAATTTTATGGTGTATTGCAAGGAGTAAATACACAAAATCCACAAATATTATCATTAAGTTCAATAACATATATTGCTTTTAGAAGAGAAGATAGAGCATTAATCATAAGTCAAAATAGTAAAATTGCATTTGAAGATACAAATTTCAAAAATTATATTGGTAAATGGATTCCTATTCAAATATCTAATTATATTGCAACTGGAATATATGATATTTATCCACATATGTTCACTTTCAGTGTTAATAAATATGATATTCCATTTAAGTCTGATTATACAATTCCTGATTCTGGAATTACTTTTTCTCAAATTAAAATTGGAAATGAATTTATTGCTTTATTTAATCATATGGTAATTTATACTAAATTCTATCAAGGTGCATATGGTAAAATAATGTCTACAAATGAAGAAACTGGAAGACAAACTCCTGATAAGTTTATTGAATTTAAAATGAATGGTAATTCAGATAATAATTGTGTTAGTAGTAATGAATTAGTTTCAAATACTAATATTATTTGCGTTTCTGATTATAGTCCATATTTTGATGATGAATTAACTCTCAATAAAAATTGCAATTTAGATGATAATAAATTTTTAGAAGTTTATTATTTTCCTACTACTGGACAATATATTAGTGATTGTGAAGATTGTTATCCTGATTGTTCTGAGTTTTGTTATAGAGGTACTGAAAAAACTTGTAGTTGTGATATTACAAAAGGAGTTTATTGGTTAAGAAGGGATGATACTACATTAGAAACTTATTGTGAAAAAATTCCATATATTGATTTTTCAAATATTAAGGAAGTTAATATTGCAAAACCACCTTTTACACAAACTTATGAATATACTATTGAGTTTTGGTTTTTTGTTTATAGTTACAATTTAAGAACAAATAATTTTAAAAAAATAACTATTGAATGGAATTATCATAATAAAATTGTACTTTCAAATGAAAATGTTTTAAGAGTTCAATGTATTCCTATATTTGATAGCACAAATACAGTTACTGATAAATTTCCTGATTCAAGAACTCAATCAATTGCTTTTTATAAATGGCAACATATAAAATGTGGTACTGATTTATTAAAAGGAAAATACTTTTTATTAAATAATCAAGCAGATTTACGTGCAAAAAAAATAAATTTTCCAAATTATGAATCAATTTCTGAAGATATTAGATTAGATGCATATAAATATTTCAAAATATACAGAAGTTCTGATTCTTATACTAACTTTGGTTATATTTTCATAAGAGAACTTAAATTATGGCAACAATACAATTTTCAATATTTAGATTCTAAATATTATGATTTTAATGATTTAACAATTGAGCAAATAAAAAAAAACTTTCCTGGTTTATTATGGTATTATAAAAATTTATATAAAGACACAGATAGTAAATTAATTTTAAAAGAAGAATTATCAGAAACTGAAATTCAATTAGCTTATATGCCAGATTATATTGGTTATAATATAATTGATCCTAATAATGATGGAAAAACTGCATTATTAGATTTATGTCCAGTAGATGAAGTTTATTTAGAAGATGATTTAAGATGTAATTCCCAACCAGCACAACCAACTGATTCATGTGCTCAATTTGCAGATCCAAGTTATAATTGTTTAATATGTCGTGAGAATAAAAAATATTTATATGCTGTTGATGGTTCATGTTTAGATGAATGTCCTCCTACATATTTTGGTAATGATAAAATTTTACAATGTCGTGAATGTGATGTAACATGTTATAGATGTACAGATAGATTTTATAATAATTGTACAGAATGTACAGGTTCATTATATTTTAATTATAAAGATAATACATGTATTGAAAATTGTGAAACAGTAGGTTTAACAAAAAGTAATACAAGACCAAATATTTGTGTAGTTTTCGATGCAGAAGCATCTTTAGTTAATGTTGATACTGCAACACCAATTGATGTTAATACATTTGATCATATTCAAGCAACTGTAATTGGAGCAACTGCAACTGGTTATACTACATATTGGAGATTTAATGTTAGTGAAACTAATAGAATTAATAATGAATTAGGTTATACTGATGATTTACCTGATGATGCTTCACCATTTACTGGTGATTTAACTTTACTTGATACTACTTTAGATCATACTTTCTTTCAAGTTGGTCATAAATATGTTTTTGAACTTGATATTATTAAAGAAAATGATGGGAGTTATGTTACTGTTACTGTTTCTTGGGTTCTTACTATGAATCAAGCACCTACTAATGGTTATGTTAAAGTCATTCCTACTATTGGTTTACTTGAAACTACAGTTTTTGTAATTACTTGCTATGATTTTATGGATGAAAATACTAATTCTGAACTTTTAGAATATTTCTTTTATTTTATTGAAGATCAAACAAGTTCAATTATAAATTTATCTCAAGATTGGTCTACAAATAATGAAATTTATAGTACTTTCTCAGTAAGATATTATCAACCAGCAACAACACAATTGCAAATTTATTGTAAAGTACGTGATCAATATAATGCTGTATCAGAAGCATCAACAAGAGTAACAATTGTAAATCATATAGATGATGATGAAAATTATGTTTTAACAGATGTATTAAATAATTATGATTTAAATCCAAATATTGAAGATTTAAAATATTTTTCAAGAAGTGAATTTTTAAAAAGTATAAGTATTAATCCAGATAGAGATGTAAAACCAAATCAATATTATTCTACTTTTGAAACTTCAATTGATGGAAGTAAAATTTTAATGAATGATCCAAATTGTGTTGATACTTATTGTAATGGACATGGTGAATGTGGATTAATTGATGTTACTATAGCATGTGATTGTAAAGCTGCTTATGTTGGTAATAATTGTAATGTATTAAAAACTGGTTATTCTAAATTAGCTTATTATTATCAAGAAATGTATGGAAGAGTTTTTGATTTGATTAGTGATAGAGGTTTAACTATTGGTGATGATGTTTTATTTAATACTATTTATAATATTTTTTATTCTACTCAATTCTTTTTCCAAGATGATATTTTCTTTTCTAGATATCTTATTCAATTTATTGATTATTTAAAAACTACAGAAGCTTCTTATATTTTACAATCTGATAGTTATATTGATAAACTTTTTGATTTTCTTGATTTTTATTATAATTATTATTATATTAAGTTAAATAAACAGAAATTGAATAATAAAATATCATCAGGATTACCTTTTAGAAATTATACTCTCTTATTATCTCAACAAACAAATTATGAAAGTGCATTTGATGTTTATTTAAAAAAATTAGAAGAATTAACTCAATTTTTATTAAATAATGGATATCAAAATTATGAATATGAATCATCACATATTCATTATAAATTATTTAAAATAACAGAATCATTTTCAGATAAAGATTACTATGAACAAAATAATTATTTAAAAAATTACAAATCATTCATTTTATTCATGGATTGTCTTTTATCAAAAAGAGCATCATTTAACTATTATTTAAATATAATAGAATATAAACAATATCCATTAAGTTGGGAATCAACATTTTATCCAAATATGACATCATTACTTTTATCTTTAAAAATATATGATTACAGAGGAAAAGAAGTAGAATTAAAAGACTGTGAATCAGATCATCAAATAGAAATTTATTTATCATTTAATTCATATCAATGGATAGATTATATAAATGAACAAAAATTTCTTTTTGAACCTTCAAATTATAAATTACCAAATGATCCTATTTTCAAAGATCCTATTTTTGTAAATGATTCAGGTGCAGTTCTTAATGATACTGTTGAACAGAGAATTGAAAAATATTATCGTCATTATAATTTAAGTGGAATTTATTATACTCCAAATGAAAAAAGTATTTATTCTACTTCTGGTATCACATTTATTAATTTTACTAGTGATACTGATTATCTTATTTTTAATTCTAATCATTTAACTGCTTTTTCTTCTATGTTAATTCCTAATCTTATGGAATTTCTTATTGATGGTAGATTTTTTTATTTGAAAAAATTTATTTTATTTAAATGGAAAGGAAATTATTTTGGAAATCCTGGTTTTGTTTTTGTTAGTGTTCTTTTATTTTTATATTTATTTGCTTGTTTTGTTTATTTTTGGTATGATAAAGGATATTATGTTCAATGTGAAGAATTACTTTATTTAAAAAAAGAAATTATTAAAGTTCATAATCCTTATAATCAAATTGATCCAGGTGTAAATGATAAAAATATTGAAAAAATAATTCCAAATTTTAATCCTGAAGATAATAATAAAAATGAAATAAAACATATGTTTGATAATGTTAATTTTGATAGTGATAGAGAAAGTGATAAAAATATTGAAGATGCAGAAACTGAAAATATATTTAATATAAATAGTAAAAGAAAAAGTAAAAAAACAAATAATGAAAGTGAATACTTAAGAAATATTTTTAATAAAAAAGGAAAAAAGAAAAAATATAGTTCAGATAATTCAGAAGAAGATGAAAATGGAAATAGTGATTTTCATTCTGAAGAAAGTAATGGAAATAAGAAAAAAAAAGGAAAAAAAGATAAAAATGAATTTTCTGAAAAAATGTCAAATAATACAAAAAAACATAATTTTTTTTTAAGTTCTGATAAAACAAAACCAAATTTTGTTTCATTATCAAAATTTCATAATGATATTGATTCACAAAATAATTTTCCAGAAGATTTTGCAAATGAAAAAGAAGAAAAAGTAAAAGCCCTTGAAGCATATACAAATTTAAAATTACCAACAAGCGAATTTATAAAATGGAATATGAGAACAAGACATATTTTATTAGGTCCAATTTTAAATAGATCATTATTTACTCCAAGATGGAAAAAATTTACAATTTTATTAACACAAATTTATGTTAATTTAATGTTAATTTCAGTGATTTTAACTGCAAAAGAAAAAATATTAGGAAGTACTTTTGGAAAATGTTTAGCATTATCAATTTGTACTTCAATATTAAGTAATATTTTTATTTATTTAATTGCATTTTTTTTCATGACTTCTGTTTATCAAAGAAGAAGATTATATCAATTAGTAATGAGAGGAGGACAATTAGTTGTTATTAAAGGATTTAATGAATTAAAATCACAAAATAATTGTTCAAGTCTTATTGGATTAATTTTTTGTATTATTATTTGGGTTGTTTGTATTTATATTACTTTTACTTTTGTTGCTGTTTGGAAAATTCAAAAAAGTGCTTTTATTATTACTTCTATTATAAGTGAAATTATTGATCTTGTTATTGGTGAACTAGGAGTTGAACTTATAATTGGAGCCTTTTATCATATGAGAAGAAAAAATAATTGTTTAAGAGATTTTGGTGAATGGTTTAATAGATTGAGATGTTATCGTACTTTATGGCCTTAATATTTCAATTATAAAATTTATTAAATTTTATAACATTTTTAAATAATTCCTTATTATATAATTATATTTTAAATTTCTTAAAAATAAATTATTGTTATATAAATTTATAATCATTGGATTTCTTCATTTTTATTAAAAATTTATTATAAAAATATCAAATGTATTCTTTTTCAAAAATAAATCTCAATTTTAAACAAATTATAAATAATTTTTATTTAAATTTGAAAAAAAATAATTAAAAATATGTTTGCATTAACTATTTTTCATTCAAATATTAAAAAGTTAAAGTTTATAATGAAAAAAATAATTAATAGAAGTTTATTAAAGTTATTAGATATTTTTTTATATTATTAAATAGTTAAACATGTTATATAAACTATTTTAAAAAGTTTTTACTCATCATATAAATTAAGAAATATATATCATACGTTTAATCTTTTTTCCATTAAATTACATAACATATATTAAAATTTTAACAAATTAAAGTGATTAAATATCCAAATATTGTATTTATTTACTATTTTTCTTTTTTTTTATCTTTTTTGTTATCTCTTTTTAGAAAAATAGATAATAAAATTAATTTTTATTAACTATTTTTAAATCATATTTAATCCATAATATAATAATTTTTTTTAAATATAAATTATAATCAAAGTTATTCAGTATTTATGAAAAATAAAATAAGTGATGAAAAAAAGAAAAATATGGGAAGAAAAAGAATGAATGATAGTTATCTATCAGAAAACACTCATAATAAATTATCAAAAGATAATGTCATTTATAAAATGAAAGTTAAATTTAATAAATTTATATACCAACATTTAAACTATTATTTGCCAATTAATTTAAAAATAAAAAAAATAGATGGAAAAGTAATTAAAAATGGAAATAAAGAATTTAATTTAAGATTATTCAAATCAACAATTAAACAATTTTTAATGAATGCAATTTCATCTATATATAAAAATAAAATAAATACTAATGAAAATTTATTAAAATTGATAGAAAATAATAATGAAATATATGAATTTTTAAAAGAGACCTATGAAAATGGATTTTATAAATATTTTTTAATGAATAAATATGAATATTTTAATAAATATAGATTTATTAATTTATTTTTATATGATAATCTAGAATTAGATAAAGATGAAAAAAAAGTTTGGGATGAACTTATTCATAATGGGTTATATAATTATTTTGATAAAAAAAATGGGAGAATTGAGTTAAAAGATGAAGATGAAAACTTTTGAAATTGTTATAAATTTTCATTCATTTATTATTATATAATTGTTGTTATAAATAAAAAAATAAAAAAAATTAAACTTTAAAAAATATAAATTATTAATAATAATTAATAATTATAAATATAATAATTATAAAAAATATAATTCATTTTGAAAAATGAATTATTATAAAAAATAAAATATTGGGGATTGGGGATTGGGGATTGGGGATTGGG
>JAJMZS010000507.1:0-28296 GCA_023807205.1 Isotricha prostoma | reverse complement strand
CCCAATCCCCAATCCCCAATCCCCAATCCCCATATATTAAATTTAAACAATTGTTAAACTAATTTATTATGAAAATTTCTATTATTAATTATTATTTTTATTATAAAATAAATAGCTTTTATTATTTATATTTGAATTATAGAATAATATTATTTGATTTAATGCCATAAATTAAATTTTTTCTTTTTGATTGATATATAAAAAATTATTATTTAAAGAATATAATTAAAAATTAATATTCTATTTGATAAACTTCATAACAGAATACAATAAATTTTTTTTCTCCTCCAGTTATTTCAAAATTGAGTGGAATATCATAATAATTTTTATTATCATTAATATAATTAGATGAAGATATTGTACAATTATTATATAGTCTAAAACAACAACCACCAAATTGAAAATAATCCGATGACCCACAAATTGCATAATCAGGATTTGTTACTTTATATTTATTTTTTTTATCTAAAGAAAATACAAAACTCTTATCATCTTTTGAATAACCAGAGTTAGACCATAATTGAGTAGTAAACCCTCCAAATCTATAACCATTAGTAATTTTAATAAATAAAATAATTGGACATTTCTTACCACATTTATTATAAAAAGTGGAAATAGAATCACCATCTTTTTTAGTATCCATTAATAAATTAAATTTAACAGGTTTTATCTCAAACCAAGATAAAATCATTTCCTCTTCATCTTTTTTTATAATATTACTATTTTTAAATAAATAATTTTCTTGATTTATTTGTTGTTGTTTTAATTCATTATACTCATTTTTTATAGAATATAATTCATTGATTTTTTTTTCAATATCATTAAATTTATTTTCTAATTGAATTATTTTATCATTAAGAGAAATAATATATGGAATTATACTATCAATTTCATTTTTTAAACTTTTTTCTTTTAAAGGTACATTAATATAAAATTCTTTTTTATTCATTGGATTTATAATTTTAATTTTCATTTCTTTTTCTTCACATATTATTGAAATATTTTTAATTTCAAAAAGTGTTTGAAAAGATACTAATACTTCATCTAATGAGTCAAATTGAATAAAATATTTATTTATATTGCCTAATTGTTCTAAATTTAGGAATAATTTATATTCTTGTTTTGGAAAAGCATTTTCTTTTTCTATCTCAAATAGCATTAATTCTTTATTATGGGATAAAGTTAATTTAAAATTTTGTTCATTTGTTTTTATTTCAAAGGTTTTTTGAATATTAAATTTCATTTCTGGTTTTGGGGTTACTTCAGAAACAGTTGGTGCTGTTGTCATTTTTTTTAAATATTGCTAAATATTTTGTTAACTATATTAGTTAAATAAATAATAAATTTTTTAAAAAAATATTAATTATTGAAATTATCTCTATATAGTTTTTAATATAAATTTAAAAATAATCAAATCATTTTTTTTTAATATCATCAATATATTTTTAATTTTTTTCTTACTTATTTATATTATTTTTTATATTTTTCTTTTAAATTAAAATTATAATTTTATTTGAAAAATTTAAATCAAATTTGTATATTATTGATAATTGTTAATTAGAATATAGAGTTTTAAAAATGATTTAATATAAATATTATTGATTTTATTGTAAAGAAAATTTAATAAAATGGATATCAACAATTAAAATTTTATTAAAATGAAATTGTACTTTATAAAAAAATATTTGAAATATAAAAACGCTCTGATAAATATTTATATATATTTAAATAGATGTGGAACAATCTAAAAGATAATTAATAAACTTTAAATAAAATTTATTTAATTTTTATTAAAAATAACAAAATTTTTTATCTTTTTATTTTATTAATTAATAAATATTAATGAATTTAAAAATTAAAATGTCATCAATAAATGGAATAAATACAAAGTTAGAAGCATATCGTTTAGTACATGACCCAACTCGTCTTCTTTGTTTATTATATTCAAAATATGGAGACATTGAAGAAGATTTAAATTATTTATATATAAATCAAATACTTTATAACAGATCAAGTCATTATAATATAAAATTTAAAGAATATCAATATAATGACCCAATGAATGAATTTTTAAAAAGATTTTATTTTATAAAAGAGAGTACAAATAGAATACCAAAATTAAATGATTATTATAAAAATTACCATCAATTTTTTTGTAAGCCAACATTTAGAAATTCAAAAATATCAGAAATAATGCATAATTATGGAGATAATAAAGCTGAAATTTTTTATAAGAATAATTATGCAACAACAAATGAAGAAAATGAAGAAAAAGAAGAATCACATTCTGAAACATCATTATCATCTCTTGATAATATAACAGATAATAAAAATATATTTAATAAAAATAATAGATATATAATTGATAATAATATAACTCCAAGTAAATGTACTTTAACTCTTGATACTTCAAGAACTTTAAAATCAAATTTGAATTTATTAACTAAAAGAAGTAAAGATGATTCTTTTATTAAAAATATTAGTCCTCTTATTAATTTTAATGGAGTTTTTGGACCAAAGAAAAAAGAAAAAAAAAAGCAAAATAAAACAAGTTCTAATAATAATAGAAATAGAAATTATAAAAATAATAAAAAAAAATTAATATCTAAAGAAAATGTGAAACAAAATAAAAATAATATTAAAAGTTCATTATATACACTTGTAAGAAATAATTTAAATTGTCAAATTGTTAAAAATAATAAAAATAAAGTTATTATATCTCCTAAAGGAAAACCATATTTAACAAATTATAAATCAAATTTAGATGAATTTAATAAAAATAAAACAAGTAAAAATAAAGATAAAATTGTTGATGAAAAAATAAAAAATAAAACATATAATAATAGTAATAATATGATAGAACATACAACAAATATGAATTCAAATTTTAGAAATTTTTCAAAATTATCAGAAACATTAAACAATAATTTAAATAATAATATAAATTTTAGTAATACAAATAATATGACAAATAATACAAATACTAAAAATAAAACTACTATAAATAATAATGGAAGTCATTCTCAATCAAAACAGAATAAAATACCAAATGGAAATAATAAAACTCAACATTCAAATATTCATAGTTCACATAATACAATACAAAAAATAAAAAATAAAACTTTTGATATTAAAAATTGTAATCCTGTAAATACATTAAGTAAATTTAATTCAAATTCTAATTTTTCTAATTTTAATCATCAACAAAATACAATGAGAAATAAAAAAAAAAATAATTATGGTTCAAATTTTAATTTAGTAAAAACTCCTTTATCATCATTAAATGGTGCACCACAAAATTCTTCTAAATCAAAAGTTACTAAAATTTCAAAAAATAAAACATATAATAATCATAATAATAGTAAAAATAGTCTTATAAGTAATCCATCAATTCCAAAAAATTCTTTTAGTAAAAAAGATAAGAATAAAAATTTAAAAGAAAAAAATAATATGAATAATAATAAAATATATCAAAGGAAAAATAATATTTCTTCATCAAATTCAATTAATATGAATAATATAGTTTTTTCTAGTCAAAGAAGTACTTCAAATACATCAAATACAAATATTTTATCTCCAAAAAATGGAATTAATAGTAATAGAATGATGAATTTAAATAATATTTATAATTTTTCAAGAAATAAAAAAAATACGATGACTCATACACAAACAAATGTAAAAAGTTTTAGAAAAGATCCAATTTCACCATAAGAGTGTTGATGAGGAAAAAATAAAATTAAAAAATATTTTATTTAATATAAATAAAAGAGAACATAATTATCAAATGAGTCAAAGATTAGCAAATCAAATAGAAGAATTAATTAAACAATCTAAAGTATGTTCTGTTAAATATAATAATGGAATAAATTGTAATAATGATAATTTAAAAAATCGAAATTTAAATAATGAAAAAGGAAGTAAAAAATCAGTTATTGAAAATTCTATTTCTTCCATTCATAATGGAAGTAATAAATCAATGAGAGGAAATTCTACAAAACCAATTAATGTTAATTTAAATTTAAATATGAGAGTAAATAGTGAAGATAGAAAAGAAAAAATAATTAGAGTTATTTCTCCAAAAAAATGATTTTTTTATATACAAAAAAATTAATTAATTAATAATATAATTTAATTTAAAATATTATTTTATCAATAAAATTGAATAAAAAAAATTTTAATTAAAAATAAAAAAAAAAATAATAAAAATCCATTAAATCCAAAAAAAAAATATAATTATAATCAAAACAAAAAAAAAAAAATGTTAAACGAAGAAATAAACACAAATTCATTAGAACCACTAAATATATTAAACAATTCAAATTATCAGTCCGAAAATGTTAATGAAAATATAAAAGAAAAAATAATAGATGCAAGTAGCGGAGCTGCAGTATTATCTTTACTAATATTTTTATTTATTTTATGTATTGCAATTCCAGTTTTATTAGGTGTATTTTTCAATGAAGCAGTAATAATTATTGCTATATCTTTTATATTAGGTGGTATAGGTTTAGTCACGATATGTTATTGTTTCAGTGGACTTTTCGTAAATGATATAAATGAAGCACATGTTTTAACATTTTTTGGAGAATATTTAGGTACAGTTAAAAAAACAGGTTTTAATTTTGTAAATCCATTAGCAAATCATCGTACAATATCATTAAAATCTAATAATTTAAATAGTGCTGTTATAAAAGTAAATGATAAATTAGGAAATCCAATAATGATGGGTTGTGTTGTAGTATGGAGAGTACAAGATACAGCAAAAGCAGTATTTTCAGTAGAAAATTATACTCAATATGTAGAAATTCAAAGTGATTGTGCAGTACGTGATGTAGGTTGTCAATTCCCTTATGAAAGTGATAATGAAAATGAAATATGTTTAAGAAGTGGAAATGAGGAAGTTAGTAAAGTTTTAGTAAAGGAATTAAATGAAAGATTAAAACATGCTGGAATTGAAGTTATTGAAGCAAGAATTACTGAATTGTCTTATGCTAATGAAATTGCTAATGTTATGCTTAAGAGACAAGCTGCTGATGCTGTTATTTCTGCTAGACAAAAAATTGTTGAAGGTGCTGTTAGTATTGTTGGTCATGCTTTAAATTCACTTAATAATAATAGTATTTGTAATATGAGTAGAGAAAAAAAAGCTAAGTTAGTTAGTAATATGCTTGTTGTTTTATGTGGAGATAGTCAAGCTAGTAGTGGTGGACATTCTAGTAGTGCTCCTAGACTTGCTGAAGGATTTAATAAATATGGTTAAAATGTTCATTTTATTTTTTTTTTATTTTTTTTTTTTTTTTAGTTTTTTTTTAGTTTTTTTTTTCTTCTTTAGTTTTTAAGTTTTTAGAATTAGGTTTTAAAGGGAAATTTTTTTGAATATTTTACCTTTTTTAAATTTTGTTATTTTTAATTTTTTTTAATTTTTTTTTATTTTTTTATTTTTTTATATTTTGTATTATTTTTATTATTTTTATTTTTATGGAATTTAATTTGTTTTTTTAAATTAAAATTAAAATAAGAAATAATGAGTTATAAAATAACAAATCTTGCACATTTTACAAGTCTTTCTAAACATCCAATTTCATCAGTAAAAAATAATAAATATCCAACATCAATACCATCACCAAAAAACTCATCAAGAAAATATTCAAATAATCATCAATCTCCATTAAAAGAAGATGAATTAGATTTAATTAGGAGGAAATTTTTAAATAAATCAAAAAATTTAAAATATTCTTCTTCATATTTAAGTTTTGCATCTCCAATGAATCATTTTAATTTAAACAAGCCACCAAAATTAAATAATACAATAAAATCTCAATTAATTTTAACATCAATGGATAATAATTCATCAATTATTTATTCTAAAGATAAAATGTATTCATATATGAATAATAGTCATTATAATAGTAATAATAAAAATAATAGTATGAATAAAAGTATGAATAATAAAAGTATTTCTATAAGTGTTAAAAAGAAAAAAATGAGTAAAGAAAATCATACTCATAGTAATGCAAATTTAAAAGTTAATTCTAATTGTCAAAAAAAACAATTTGCGTTCACTGCAATTAGTAGTAGAAAAAATTCAACTAATAATATAAAAGTTAAAAATGAGAAAGAAAATAAACAATTTACTTTTAAAAAAAGTAAAATGAATTCTATATCTTTTAGTAATAAAAATATTTATTCAAATAAAAATACTAAACAATCAATGAATACAAGTAATGATTATAGTATTATTAATAATAATACTTTGAAAAATTTATTAAAACAAAATATTAAATTTTATAATATTAAAAATTCAAATCATAAATTAGGAATTAATTTTTTAGAAAATTATTTAAAATCAAAAAAAAAGCAAAAAATAAAAAATTCAAATAGTAAAAATATAAAAATAAATGGAATTAATATTTCATCAAGTCAAAATATTAAAAAAAAGAAAAAAATATCATCAACAACAAAAGGTTCTCCTAGAACATCATCATTTTCAAATTTGAGTTCAATATCTTCAAGAATTCAAAATTTAAAAAAAAATGTAATGATAAAAGAATATAAAAAAATTAAAAATAATAATAATAATAATATTAATAATAGTAATACTAATAATATAATGAATAATTCAAATCATAATAATTCAATAAATATAAATAATAGTATTCCAGAAAATTTAATAATTAATAATAGTGGAATAAATAATTTATCTTTAAAAAAAAATTCAAATTCAAAAAATAAAATTCAAAAAGATAAAAATTTAACACAAAAAAATAATAAACATTTAACTAATGTTTCAAGTATAATGAAAATAATATCATATAAAGAAAGTTGTAAATGTAATAATATGAATAAAATGCAATCAAAAATAACAAAAATATTAAATACAAGTAAAAAAGATATATTAATGAAAAAAAATAATTCCAAACAATATATATTAAATAATTCACCAAAAACAAAAAGAGATTCCGAAAAAAAACTCAACAAAGAAAAAATAAACACAATAAAAAATAATATAAAAGAAATAGAAAAGAAAATATTATCAAAAAGTCAAGAAGAAATAACAGAAATAAACTTTAAGAAACTAAAAGAAAATTTAGAAGCAAAACAATTTAATCCAAGTACATCAACATTAACAACATCAAATCACGATTGTAATTATTATTTAAAAAATTCAAAAAATTTATCCTTATACATAATATCATACAAAAAAAAATATAATGAATATCCAGAAACTTCACTTTCATTTTATAAATATGGAAGATTAATCGGACAAGGTGCATTTGGAAAAGTAAATTTAGGATTAAATGTATTAACAGGAAGAGTAGTCGCAGTAAAATCATTTAATAAACAAAAATTAGATAATAAAAAAGAAAATAAAATAAAAATATTTTACGAAACAGATTTAATGAAACAATTAAATCATCCAAATATAACAAAAATATTAGAACATTTCGAAAGTGAGAAATACTTTTTAATAATAATGGAATATATAAATGGTGGAAATTTATTTTCTTTTGTAAAAAAAAGACGTAAATTATCAGAAAAAACAGCAAAATTTTTATTTCGTCAAATAATCCAAGGAATAAAATATATTCATTCAAAAAATATAGTACATCGAGATATAAAATTAGAAAATATTTTAATAGATGTAAATAATAATATTAAAATATGTGATTTTGGTATTGGTAAAATTTTAGATAATAAAAATCAAAAATTACATGATCAATGTGGAACTCCAATGTATATGGCACCTGAAATTTTATTATCAACTAAAGAAAATGGTTATGATGCCTTTCCTGTTGATTTATGGTCAGCTGGTATTGCACTTTATATTATGTTAAGTGGTACTTTACCTTTTACTATTAATAATGATGATATTCCTTCTATTAGTGATGATGATAAAGTTAATAATTTTGCTTTACAATATGCAATTATTAATAATCAACCTAAATTAATTGAAAATATTTCTATTCAAGCTATGGATTTATTAAATGGTTTATTAAATAAAAATCCTAAAAAAAGATTTTCTTGTGATGATGTTTTATTTCATCCTTGGTTAAATGATAATTGTAATAATAATAATAATAAATATCGTTTATTTACTAAAGCAGAAATGATTTTATTAAGTAAAACTTTTATTGATTATAGATTTGCTAAAATTGAAGATATTAAAGAAAATTTTACTATTAGTAATTTAGAAAGAGATGATAAAAATATTTCTAATAATATTAATGAAAATTGTAGAACTAAAAGTTATATTTTAGCACCTTATAATTCAATGAAAAATTTTTTTCAAAATGATGATGATGATGAAGATGATGATGATGATGATGATTTTTCTGATATGGAATTAAGATTAGAAAATGGAATAATTTGTTTTGCTAATAAAGTAAGAGAATTTAATATGAATTATGAATTAAATAATAATGGTGAGTTGGATAATGGAATGTTAATTAATACTAAAACTGAAACTGTTTCTACTAGTATTAAAAATAATACTTTAAATAATCAAAATGAATTTTTTATTGATGAAGTTATTTCTAATAAAAATATTCAAAGTGATTTTTTGAAAAATGAAAATGAGAAAGATAAAATGGAAAATATATTTAATAAAATACAAAATCTTGGGTATGATATAAATTATGTTAAAGAATGTTTAAAAAATAATAAAATTTGTCATGCTACTGCAGTGTATTATTTAATGATGAATTATGAAAATTTTTAAATGAAAATATATATAAATTTTATTTTCTAGGATTTTTTTTAGTAGTAATCACGTAAATATGAAAAAAATTTTTAATTATTATAAAATATGATAGTTAAAAATCAAATTGCTTTTTTCCAAATTGTAAATAAAGACATTTTAAAAATATATTTTTTTATATATATAATTAAAAATAAGAATTCATTTTTTATAAAATAATTTTAAAATTTTTTCCAAAGATTGATTTATTTATATATCTATAATAAAATCTGTTTTTTAATTTTTTTTTCAAATGTTTTTAAATTTTATTGAAATAAGATTTAAAATTAAATTTTAAATTGAATAAATTCTACTTTTTATTAATGCTGTAAAATTATATTAATAACATTTTTTGTAATTGAATATGAACTAAATATTATATTGATTTCTTAATACATTTAGTAAAATCATCATAAGGTTAAATTAACATAAACTTAATTATAATTTTTTAAAAAAATATTTTTAATTTTACAAATATAAATTATTGTTTATTAATTTACAAATATTATATTTAAAAAAGTTGTTTTTTATAATAATAAATAATAAAAAGAGTCACAAAATGAAACTATATATCTTATTATATATTTATAATTTAAATTTTGAAAATTACAAATCTTTATTATAGAAACTTACAATTATAATTTTTTAATTTTCTGATTTATCTTAAATATTAATTATAACTAATAAATTGAATTTAAAATGGAAAAAGGGAATAATTTAAATACTTATAAATTTTCTCAAAGAAGTGGAAATGATTTATATAAATTCAATAACCTTAAAAGTGAAAATAATAATAATAATCAAGGAAAACAAAAACAAAATATGGTAAATAGAAATAGTAATAATATTCCATCAAAGCAAAAAATATTATACAATTTTTCAAGAAAAAACAGTAGTGTAAGTAATATAAATTTATTATCTCCTATAAATAAATACCAACAAAATTTTATTAATTTCTTAGATGAACATAATTTAAATTCTCAAACAAATTATTTTCTAAAAAAATATTATCAATTATCAAAAAATCAAAAAAAACATTCAAATAAAAGTGCCAATTCTTCAAATTTAATTCCTAATACTCAAATAACAACAAAAAATAAAAAAATAAATAAATCTCCAGTATCATATATTAATACAAATTACAAAAATATAAATAAATTAAGTAAAAAAAAAGAAAAACTTTCCAAAATAAAAGATACAAATACTATAAGAATAACAGAATATTATTCTAGTTTAAGAAAAGTAAATAGAAACAAAACAGGATATAATAAATCATTTTTATATTTAAGTGGAGATGAAACAAATTTAAGTATAAAAAATGCAACAACAGCAAACACATCAAATAATATAAAAAACATAGTAAATGAAATAAAATTAGAAACATCTCCAAATACAACTTCAAATAATAATGAAATATTAATTGAAATAGATCAATTATTACAATCAAAAAAAGGAATAAATAACAAATTATTAAAAATAAATGAATTAAATTATGATTTTCCATTATATCCAAATAGTAAATATGAACAAATAAAAGAAAATCCATTTTCAATAATAGAATCATATTGTATGAATTCATATAAAGGATTATATAAAGATATAAATGAAGATAATATAATATCATTAATTAATATTAAAAAACCAGAAAATTTTATTGGAACATGGCCAAATTTTATATCATATTTTGGTATATTTGATGGTCATTGCGGAGTAACTTGTAGTGAATATTTAAAAAAAAATTTACATAAAAATATATTTAATAATGAATTTTTTCCATCAAATCCAATTAAAGCAATTGAATATAGTTTTAATAAAATTGAAGAAGAATTTTATTTACTTAATGATAAAAGTGAATCTGGTTCATGTGCACTTATATGTTTATTTATTAATGATATGTGTTATATTGCAAATTGTGGTAATAGTAGAGCAATTTTATCAAATGATAATGGGAAAAAATATAGAATTTTAACAAATGATCATAATTTAAATAATAAAAATGAAAAAAATAGAATTGAAAATAATGGAGGTTTAATTTATCAAGAAAAAATACCTTTAAATCAATATATTGTTAATGAAAAAAATAATGTTAATTTCATTAATAATAATAATATTTATTTATTAGGTCCCTATAGAATTAATCCAGGTGGATTATCAATTACAAGAAGTATAGGAGATTTTTCTTCAAAAATTTTATCTTATGGTGGAATGCCAAATACTGTTATTTCTACTCCTGAAATAATTTCTTATAAAATTAATTATAATTGTGATTTTATTATTATGGGTTCTGATGGAATTTTTAATGTATTAAAAAATATGGAAATTGTTAATATAATATGTGAAATTAAAAATAATAAAAAAGAATATTTAAAATCTGCTGATTTAATTATTAAAAATGCTTTGAAAAGAAATTGTACTGATAATTTAAGTTGTATTGTTATTTTCTTTAAAAATAATTGGGATATTGTTTCTTTTAAAGAAAGAGATTCAATTGATATTAATGGTGTTTATATGGAAACTGAAACTTATTGTGATGATGAGAAAAAAAACTTTTTTGGTGATTTAAATGATTATTGTCATAATAAAAATTTGAGTAAGTTTATTTCTAGTCCAAAGACTACTAAAAATAAATGTTATAAAAGTTTCAAAATTTTTGGTAATTTATTACCTAATCAAAAGAATCAAAATGGTGAAAATAAAAAGATAAAAAAGTAATAAAAATTAAAATTATAAATATATATTTTAAATGATTATGTTCCTTTAATAAATTAATTTTTTCAAAATAAAAAATTTTTAATTAATTTTAATTAATTTAAAATATTTTTTAGTCATTTTTAAATCTATGTTTCAATCAAAATTCAAATAAATTAAATATTAATTTAATATATATTAAAATATTTATAAATTCAGCCTTATATATTATCCAAATTATATTATATAAAAATTTTAAATTAAAAGTTTTATTCGGGTACATTGTTTGAAAAAATAGTAAATAAACTTATTTAAATTTTATTAAAAAATTATATAAATTTTAATAAATGAATAATTTATATGGAACTCAAAATTCCAAAAACATATCAAAAATAATTACTAATGAAAAAAATAGTATATATCCTTTTTATCTAAATAAAAATAATCAATATGAAGGTATTAATAAAATAGAAACAGTAAATGGTATAAAAACTATTCATCCTTTTAATTCTTTTAATCAAAATTTTGAACACCAAAATAATTTATATGAAAATCAAAATAAGATAAAAATGAACCAAAATTATAATAATAATTTAATCAATTTTAAAGAAGAACAAAATAATAAAATAATAACAAGAAATATTGATAAAATTGAAACAATATATCCCAAAGAAAATAATAATATTATTGCTAGAAATTTAGATATTCAACAAAATAATAATTTTTTACAATCAAATCAAAATAACATAAAAAATCAATCTCAAATTTCATTCAATAATAATAGTAACATTTTAGAAAGTACATACATTAATATAAGAAATGATAATCCTATATATAAATATAAATTTGATTTTAATTTAATTAATCAAAATAAAATAAATGATAATAATAATAATGATTCTCACCTTCAAATTAAAATCCCCAATCATCCTAAATATCAAATTAATTCCAAACCTCTATTTAGTATATATGGTGATCCAATGAATTTAGCAGCTTATGAGTTTATTAATAAATAAAAAAAAATAAAAAATGTTATTTGAAAATATAAAAAAATTAATAAAATAAATATAACTAAATAATAATATTGAATTGTTAAAAAAAAATTTTGTTATTAATAATTTCCCCAATTATTAAAAATTACAAATAAATAAAAAAATAAAAAAAATAAAAAATGATGAACAACATGAATATGGGACAACAACAATGTTTTCGTTGTAACGGAACAGGTGAAATAACAAAATTAAAACTAATGAAAAAAACATGTCCAGGATGTAACGGTACTCGTTTTCTTCCAATGAATTGTATGCGTTGTCCAAAATGTAATGGAGATGGAAAAGAATATCCATTAGTAGGAAGAAAAGGAATACCATTTGAATGTAAATTATGTTGTGGTAAAGGATACGTAACTGAAGTATGGATAGCATGTCAAGTTTGTATGGGTGAGGGTAAAATTGGTGATATAATACCAAAAAAATGTGAGAAATGTAATGGAAATGGATTCTTTAAAGGAAATTTAGATGGACAAATGAATATGATGATGGGACAACAAAATCCAATGAATCAACAATTTGTAAATCAACCTATGATGGGTCAACCTAGATGGGACAAAATAATATGATGGGTCAACCTATGATGGGACAACCTATGATGGGACAACCTGTGATGGGACAACCTATTGATGGGACAAAATAATATGATGGGAAATCAAGGGTATGCTTCTTCTAGTGGAATACAACCTAGTTTAAAGGATATGATTTAGATGTATATTTTTTTTTTTTATTTGAGTTTTTTTAAAGGGTTTTTTAAAAATTGATTTTTAATTTTTAGCGTTTTATGTTATTTATTTATTTTTTAATACAATATTTAAAAAAGAAAAATAATGAATAATAAAATTATTATAATTATATATTTATTGTTGATGTAATTATATAAATTAATATTTTTTTTATTATTCATAATTAAAAAAAGTAATAAATATTAAAACATATTATCATCAAAAATATAAAAATAAGTTAAAAATATAAAATTATTTTATGAATAAAATCTTTTATAAAATAAATATCTTCTTCTATTATAATTTTTAATGATTTTTAAATCTTTCTTTTCATTGAATCGAAATTTTATCAAATTTTTGTTTATTTTTTAATTTTCAATAAAATCAAAAAAAATTTGTGTTTATGTCTTATCTATTATTTTAACACTTTAAGAATTTTTAAATAATTGTATATAAAAATGTTAGATATAAAAAAAATAAAATATTTTCTTTTTTTATAAAATAAGAATCTTTTTTAAAATATTTTATTCCTAATTTTTAAATTATATTTAGATAAAATTTGACAAAATATGCAAATTTATTTTTATTCAATTTTATTTTTTAACTTAATACAAAGAAATAATTTATTATATAATAAATATAAATATTAATTATCGAAAAGTAAATAAATAAAACAATTAAATCTATTATTTCTATTCATTCATCCAAAAGATCAATAACAGGTTCATTTGAATCTGAAGATGAATTTCTAAAATGTTGAGGATCAATAATTTGAGAAGTATTAATTTTATTATTTCCATTAGGTTCAGCTTTATTAAAACATTCATTAGAACAATAAAAAGTTTGATTTTTATTAATAGATGGAATAGCATAAATAATTTCTATTTTTTTACTACAATTAGCACATTTTGATAAACATTTATTTTCAAAAATATCAAGACAATGTAAAGAACAAAAAGGTTTTTTATATTTATTAATACAATGTTCTTGTAAAATCATATGTAAACATTGATAACATAAAGTTTTTGATTTATATAAAGGAAAAAATTGTTTTGCATTTGAACTTGGTTTTGACGTATCAATATTATAATTATCTTTATATTTTTTTGTAGGTGAAGTACTAATTGAAACATCTTTAGATTTAATTAATTTATTTTCTATTTTATTATTAGAAATATTTAAATTTGTAATATAAGTATCATTATTATTTGAATTTTCAACATATTCTCCAAATTCAACTGTAATACTTTTATTATTTTCACTTTCATTTTCATTTATGTCACTTTCTCCTATTGAAGTTTCTGAAAATTTTGGAAATTTTCCATAATGTGTTTTTGAATATTCTGATGATATTAATGAAGTATGATTCTTTTTAAAATCATTTAATGCTTTATTAAATTTATTTTTTTGTTCTTCTTCATTTTCATTTATTTCATCTTCTTCATTTGGTAAAATTATTTCTTCATATTCTGAAGTATTTAATTTATTATTTTTTTTTTCTGATTTTGAAAATATTTTTTTATTCATTTCTTTTACTTTTGATAATATTCTTTTACAATGTACATAAGGAATGTTTAATAATTTTAAATTTTCATAATTTAAATATTGAATTTTTTCTTCTTTATTTATACCATTATTAAAAAAAGTATCTGTATATTTTTCTAAATCTAAATTTTTTAAAAAATTAGATATTTTATCTTTTTCTTTTTTTTCTTCTATTTCTTTTTTGTTTTCATTTTGACGAGAATCACAATCAATTTTTACTTTTGAAGATAATGGTCTATCTATTGTATTTCTTGCTGATGGTGGCTTTACATTTTTCAATTGAATTGGTTTTAATTTACCACTACTATTTGGTTGAATTATATTTAACATTTTTTGAATTTGTTTTTGTTCTTCTTTCTAAAAGATATTAAAAAATTTTTACTTGATTTAAATGAGTTGGCTTTGAAACAAATTTATTCATTTTTTTTATTTTTAAATTGTTTTATTTTGTTAAATTATTTCTATTAAATAATTAAAATAAAATATTTATATTTTCATAAATAAATTTTAATAAAAAAAAATATAATAATTTTTTCCTGAACAATAATTTATGATAAATATTAGTATTGTTTCAATTACTGAAATTTAAGATATTTTAATATTTATTTAATTATTAATTTTTAAATAAATTTTTAAAATTTTTTAATTAATTTAATTATAATTAATAAATATAAAAATTGTTTATAATAAATTTAAGATTTTAATAATATAAAAATTCAATTTAATCATTTATATTAAATCTATATATATAATTTTATAAAAAAATATATATTTATTTTCCATATTTCAAATATTTTTCTAATTTTAAAGGATATTCTTTTTTAATTTTGTTAAATGGTATTATTTCAATATACATATCAGGTTTTTTATTCATAATAATAACAAATTTTTTTTTATTGATTATTTGAATATCTATTATATCAAAATCAGATTCATTTTTTTTATTTTTATCATTTTTGTTTAGTAACTGACATTTAATAATTTTTTTATCAGGATATATATCTTCCAATGGTTTATATTGTTTTTTAAACTTTTCAAATTCCCAATCTTCAATTTCTTTAATATTTATTTCAATATCATGTTTAGCTCTTTTTCTTTTTTTCTTTGAAAGTATGATATTATTATCCATTGTACAACAAAATGAATTATCTTTATGATGTTTATTAAATTCATCAATCATATAAATTACGTTTTTTAAATTTGAAAGAGGTTCCCATGAACTTTCATCAATTGAATATCCTTCCCATTTTATTTTATATTCTGGCTTTCCTTTTTTGTTTATTCTTTTATCAAGGATTTCTTCTACTTGATAATATAATTTCATTTTAATATTTTTATTTAATATTTTTTATAATTTTTAGGTTTTATTAGTTTTTTATATATTAAATATAGTAGAATTCTCTATATTATATTATATTTTAAAAAAATTAATAAAATTTGAATCATATATAATTATATTATAAATTAAATTTTTTTTATACTGTAAATATTTTCATTCATTTCCTGTTAAATAGTTTAAAATTTATTATAATTTATAACATTATAAAAAAATTATGAAAAAATTAATTTAAAAATTTTGATAAAATATAACAATAAAAAAAATATAAAAAATTATAATTAATAAAATAATATTTTATAATATATTAATCACTTTTTATTTTCATCATCAGAATTTTTTCCATTAATTTCTTTTTTTTTAACATTCATATTAAGAATATCATCATTTAAATTTGCTCTAGAATTCATATTATATTCATTAGTATCATTATTTCTTTTAGTATCATCATTATTATTATTACTCATTTTTTCAAAATTACTTTTATGATTATTTACTTTACTATTATTTTTTCCTTTAGGAATATTTTGAGAATATCTCATGTGAGCATTTTTAGTTCTACTTTTAGGAAACATTTTATTAATTACTTTATTATTATTATTATTATTATTATTATGATTATTATTATGTTCTTGTAAATCAACTTTATCATTTTCTACTAAACTAGATTTAATAATTTGAGCTCCATGGAATTTGTCTTCTAATTCTTCTTCTTTCATTTTTTCTTTTATTTCTTCTGAATTAGTATCAAATAATTCATTATTATTTGTATTAATATATTCATTAATTTCTCTTTGAGTATTCAAAGTAGTTGTTAAATAAAGCCTATTATATACTTTTTTTTCAACTATTTCAAACATTGTTGATTTTAAAGCCCTTTGAAGAAAACAGGAAAAATTTGTATATTCTTCATCAGTTTTTTTTAATCCTGAAGAATATTGAATAAAAGAAGGATAAATATTTTGATGTAAATTTTTATTTGGTTTATAATTTAAAATATTCCCATAAATTAAAAGACAATTTACAAGTACTAAAATAATTGCAATAATATAATTATAAGCTTCATACTTTTTTGGTATAATATCTAAAACAAAAAATAATATTGCAAAAGTTAATAAAACAACATGAAGAATTATCCAAAGAACCATTGATATATAAAAACAAGATGAATTTGAATTTTCATTTAAATCTTTAAAATCAAAACAATATTCACAATTACATTCATCACATTTAATTATTAAATGCATAATACAATATTGAATTAAACATTGAATATGGCATAAAATATCACATTTACATGGTTTTATTAATTTTTTACTTTCATCTTTAAGAGAATTATATAAATTTTCTGATAATTCTTTTTCGTTTTTTATTTTTTTAGGATCTCTTTTACAATATATCTTTTTCTTTATAATAAAATTACAAAAATCTTCAAATTGAAAAGTATATTCATCTAATGTATCTTTTAGACATAAAAAACAACGAGCTTCTCCATTTGCTCCTTTATTATTTACTTGATTATGTTGTTGTGATAACATATTTTTATTATTATTTATTATATGAAAACCATTAAATTATATTTTTAATTTTAAATAAAGTAATATATTATAGTTTTATATACTCCTTTTTTTTCGTATTTTTATAATTATTTAAAATTATTATTTTATATTTTTAATTTTTTTTATATTTTTTTACTTTTTTGAATATTAAAAATACTTATTTATTTATTAAAAAATAAATATGTTCCAACATGATAAATTTGAAGAAGGAAACAATTTAATTGAAGATAGTTCAGTAGAAAATCAAAGTTTATTTAATGATATAATTGTTGATTTACTAAAAAGGAAAATAACAAAAGAAAATTCATTAAAAAACCAAATAGAAACAAATAAAAGACAATTACTTGAAAAATTCTATTCAATAGATACAAATTCAAATAAAAATGAATCTGAAATACACAAAAGTAATAACATTAAATTAGATAATAACAATGAAAATAATTATAATTTCAAAGAAGCAATCTTTAATGCAATAAAAAATACAACAAGCAGTCAAAATAAATATGAAGAAATGAAAGAAATGTATAAAAAAGAAAGAGATAAGAAAAAATCTTCAATTTTTAAAAGTGAAGATTTACTTATAAGTAACACAGATTCAGTTCATTTAAAAAATGAAGAATTTTCTCCAATAAATCCAAATGTAAATGATGAAAATAAAAATAATATTATAATAATACAAAAAAAGTTATTTGAAAATAATGATATTGAATCACCGCCAAAACAAACAATTGATGAATTAGATACTATAAATTTCACTAGTATTGATATTAAAGAAACTGATGAAGATGATCCTTTTTTAAATAATTTAAATCAATTAAAAATTCAAAAAGTCTTTGAATTTTATTATTTTGGTAAACCAAAGAAATCAACTAGAAAAATTAATGAAAGAAAAAATTTATTATCAATGCAAATGGTTGCTAAAATTGATTATGCTTCTCAAAATTCAAATAATAATAATCAAAATAATGAAAATATAAATAATAATAATAATAATAATAATAACAATAATAATTATAATAATAATAATAATAATGTATTAAATAATAATTATTCTAAAAAACATAATAAAACTCAAAGTAGTAATATTGTTATGGGTAAAAATTCTAATTTTAAAAACTTATTAATGTTACAAAATAATGTTAAAAATCCAAATTTGAAAAATCATTGTGATTTAGTAAAGAATCAATCACCTAAATTAAATAATGAAAAAAAAATTTATATTGATCAACAACTTCAAAAAAAGAAAAATGTTTTAGATAATTATCATTCAATGACAAATCATAATTTATCATTTAGAAATAATAGTCAAAAGAAAAAAAGTACTAATATATTATATAATTTTAATACTAATCTTTTTAAAAATAATAAAAAAAATGAAAATAATCGTCCTTCAACAACAAAAAATTTAAATTCTATGTATAAAATAGCACAAAATTTAATATTAAGTAATAATAAAAATTCTATTTTAAATTCATTAATTTCAAATAATAATATTAAATTTAGTAAATTATCATTTCAAGTTGATGCAATTAATACTTTAAAAAAAATTGATAATAATTCACAAGAAATTTATGGTGGATTTATTATATTAGTTGAAAAATTAAAAGAGAATTTATTTTTTAAAGGAATTTATCAATATCGATATAATAATGAAAAAAATTTAGTTCAGAAAATTTTTTCTATTAATGATACACATGATATAATTAATATTAATAATTATAAAATTTTTGAAGAAAATGAATACAAAAAGTTTATAAAAGTGAAGAAAAATATCCTAAATACAATAGGTTTAAATAAAACATTAATTATGTATAAAGATTAACTTTATTATAATAAAAAAATTTAAATTTATAATATAATTAAAAAATTATTTACTTAAAAATTTAATATATGGATAATGCAATTAATACAGATTATATATATAAAGCTTTAGCTATATTTAATAATGTTGTATTTTTGTTTTATTTCTTATTAACTTTAAAATATGTATCTAATCAATTATTTTTCTCAAAAAAACGATATCATTTTATGGTTTATTGGTTTGATATAATATTTATATTATTTTATTTCATTTGCTTATCAGTATTTTATAGTTTATATATTTTTTATAATGGAAATAAAGAAATCAATGATTTATTAAAATTTATTGAAATTTATTTACCTATTGTTCTTTCTGGAAATTTTGTAATGAATATTGTATTATCTTTCATTTTACTTAAATCAATTTATAAAATTAAAAGTTTAAATATTGAAGGAATTTATCCAATTGAATTAATAAATTTTGTTGATAAAATTGATATTATTGGAATTTATTCTATATTCCCTCATATCATAAAAACTATTATTATAGTTTTTATTGAAGTTATAGTTATTTCTTACATTTATTATGAAATTCAATCAAATCATGTATATATAAATTTATATCAAGGAATTTGCTTTATTTTTCAACTTTTTTTTATTATTGTTTTATCATCAAATTATAAAAAACTAAAATCTGAACTTTTTTTTTCTCATAATATTTCAAATGAGAAAATATATTATATAACAAAACAAAAAATTATAATTTTATCAGAACATTTAATGAATAAATCAATATATGATTTAATCTTAAATATTCCAACTCTTATAAGATTTGCAATAGATCAAAATTTTATTATCAACAATAAATTATTTATTACAAGTCAGATTTTATTAGAAAATGTTGCTTCTATTATTTATATTATTTTATTTGGTGCAATGTTATTAAAAATTGATAAAAAAAATAAAATTAAAATTCCAAAAATAATAAAATTTTTATATATTTTAAAGTTGTTTAATAATTCTTTTGGTTCAAAAAATAATAAAATAAAATTATTTAAACCAATAATAATTGATCAATCAAAAAATAGCATTTTAGAAAATTCAAATTCTGATGAAGAAGAATTATATTTAAATGAATCTGAACAGAAATTATATGAAATATTAATAAAAAATAATTCAGATTTCCAATTATTTAAAGATGAAAATAAATCAAAAATAGAAGAAGAAAGAAAATCAAAAAATTTATCAGAATTTGTAAATAGAAGTATGATAGAACAATTTTTAGATAAAGGTGAAAAAGATTATTTACCATGTAATCTTTTTATCTTATTCAAACTTCTTTATTTATATTTTAAAACAAATTTAAATATTTACAAAAAAGTAGAAAAAGAAATAGAAGAAGAAGGAATACCATTTAAAAATTTATCATCAAAAGATAAATTAAATATAAATAATATAAGAGAAACAGTTTCTAAATTGACTAGAATAAGTATTAATAATACAGAGAAATTAATAGGATATAAAAAATGGGAATTAAAACAATTAATGAGTAGTATTGATGATAAAATAATAAAAGAAGATTTTATAAAATATATAATTAGAGATGATTCATTTTCAAAAAGTACAAGTTTATCAAATAAAAGAAATAGTAGTAATGCAAGTAATGAAAAAGATGATAATAATTCAGAAAATTCAAATAGTAGAAATAAAAGTAGAAATACTCGATCAACAAATTCAATTATTATTAATACTTCATATGATGATGTTGAATTTATTATTGAATCATTAATGGGAGATACTTTATTTGATTTATATCCTTTTTTTCAAATTTCTATTAATGATATTTTAAATTCACTTGATATGAGTAATAATAAAGAAATATTAAATTTTTTATTTGAAAATAAAATGAAAAATAATTCTTTTAATTCATATTATTCAAAAGATGCTTTTTTAACTTTTGAAATTTATGAAAATAATTCAATTTCATATTCAAAATTAAAAAATTTTATTTTAAATTATAAGAAATATTTAATTGAACAAATATCTAATTTTAATTATTCATTTCTTCCAATAATTTTAGGAATATTTAATATAAGATATTTAAATTTTAATAAAATTATAGTTTTATTAAAGAATCCATTATCATTTACTACATTTATAAATTATAATTATTGGATCAAATTTACTTTTTCAGATGGAAATGAAGTTAAAAATATTTCAACTAAAGCAGGAATAATAGACACAAATGAAATTGAAATTAAAGATAACATTGAATTACAAGAAGATGAATATAATGAAATTGTATTAATTTTACAAAATGATATGAATTTTTTAAAATCACAAAATATTGAATTAGATTTTGAATTAAATTTATTTATTATAAAAGATATAAAACAAAAAATCAATATTTCAATTGAAAACAGCATGAACACAAGTGAAATAGAAACAAATAAAAATTTAAATTTAACTAATAATATAAATACTAATTTAGGTATTCCTGACTCTAATGATAGTTTTAGACCAACGAATTCTCAAAATGAAGGTTTTGATACAATATTAAGAGATACTTCTATATTTAATGAAAATATAATTTATGCTGTGAAAAATGCAAAAAAATATTTTGGAAGTGAAGTTTTATCTTTATTAGAAAAATTATATATTAATTCTTCTGATAAACAATATATATTTAAAATTTTTTTTAGTGAAATTTTCAAAAATAAAAAAAGAGATATAAATAAAGAAAATGAAAATTTCAATAATATTTCAAATATTTATACAAGTAATTTAAATTCAGTTTCAATAGATGAAAATGAAATAAAAGAAAATAATAATAAATATTGTATATATTTAAAATCCAGAATTTTAAGAAAAATAAAAAGAGCTAATTCATCATTTTTTTCAACATCAAAAAATAAATTTTATTTAACAATCGAAGAAAATGAAATTTAAATTAGTATATTATAATATATATTTTTTAAATTTTATTCTAATTTTATATTTTTAAATTCTCCAATAATCTTATTTGCATTAACAGATAGTTTATCCTTAGAAAAAATAATTTTAATTTTATTATTATCTTTTAATTTATTACAAAAATCTTTTATTTGTTCATCAGGAAAACTATTATTTCTTAAATCCATATATTCTAAATTTTTCCAATCTTTTAAAATTTGATAAATAGAATTTAATAAATTAGGAGTAATTTCACAAGTTTGAAGACTTATTTCTTTAAGAGATAAATTTGCTCTTAATTGATTTAATATAATTAAAGGTCCCATTTTACCAAATTTATTATTATTTAATTCAATTTTATAAATTTTTGTTTTACTCATGAAATTTAATATTTGTGGTGAACTCTCTTCATTTAAATTACATTGATTTAATTTAATAACATTTAAATTTGTGTTTTTTTTTAAAGAAATACCAAATAAATTTGCTGATTGTTCTTCTATTGAATTTCCACTTAAATCTAAATATTTTAAATTTGGATTTGATGATAAAAAATCACCAATTGAAATAATATTTTCTTGTTGTAAATTATTATAAGATAAATCTAATGTTGTAATTGATTTATTTTTATTTAATAAAATATTAATTAATGAATTCAAACCATTTTCATTTATTTTATTATATCCTAAATAAATTTCTTCTAATATTGTATTTTTACTTAATGTGTCTGCAATGTAAAAACCACTTGATGAAGTAATATTATTTTTATTTAAAATTAAAGTTTTTAAATTTTTATTTTCTTTTAAATATTCCATTAATAATTTAATATCTTCATCACAAATTCCATTATTTGATAAATCAAGATATGTTAAATTAATCAATGATTTAATTACAGTCATAATTTTTGAACTAAAAAGATGTTGATTTAATTTATTAGAATTAAAAGTAATTTGTTTAATATTTTGTTGATATAAACAAACATTTGATAAAATTCTATTAATTGAATTAATTAAATTAAAATTTTGAAAAGTATAACTAACTTTTTTATTAACTAAATTATTAACTGTATTTTCATTTAAATTTCCTTTTGGAACTTCAGGAGGTAATTGTGGAAGATTAAAACAAGAATTAAATATAATTGAATTAGGAGAATAAAATTTAAAAGTATGAGCAACATTATCAATTGCTTCTGCTTTTAAAATATTATTAGTAAGTTCAACTTTAGCATTTCTATCAGTAATATTTGAATATTGATTATAAATTTCATAATAATTTTCAAAAGAATATGCTTCTTTTCCGTCAATATATAATTTACCATTTTTAATATTATGAATTAATAATTCAACTAAATTTCTCATATCTTTTAAAATATCATTATCATATTTTTGTATTCTTTTTTGAACTAAGGGAATTATGTCTTTATTTACAAAGTCTTCTAATTTAATATCAAAATCAAATTTTTTATCATATTTTGAAATAAATAATGATGATATTTGATTTAATGATTTTGGATTTTTTAATCTTGTTATTATATTTCTATTAATTAATTCATAACATATTTCTATTATTGTACCATCATCAAAATCTTCAAAATTTATTCTTGCTATTGATAAATCTAATTTACCATTAACAAAAGGAATTTCTCCATTTATAAATATTTTTTTAGATATCATTTTATCAAAAGAAATAAAAAATACATCTTCAATAAATTCATTTTGCATTGAAATATTTGGAAAATTTGAATGATTATTATATGAATTGACTTTATTAGTTAAATCTTTAAATGCAAAATTTAAATATGAATTTAAATTATTTACAATATTAGTTATAATATTTTGAATAGATATACCAGCTTCATATAAATATAAACAAAATATATAATCAATAAGAACTTCTTTAGTAAAAGAATATTTATCAATTGATGTATAAATTTTATTATCATTTGTAGTTTTATTTATTTGTGTTTGTTCATTTTGTGTATTTGACATTTCCATTGAATTTGTTATTAATGAACTTTTATCTTTTATTCTTTCATATTTCTCTAATTTTTTATCTGTTTCTTTTGATTTTTTTAATAAATTATCATATAATATATTTAAATTTTTTAACATTTCTGATTTTTTTTCTATTTCTTTTGATTGTTGTTTATTTTCTTGAGTCATTTTATCAATTGAATTATTTTGCTCTTCTATTTTTTCATTTTTACTTTTTAATTCATTTTCATAATTATCTACTTTTTCTTGATGGATTTTTTCTAAATTATTTTTTGTTAATTCTTCAATTTCATTTTTTTCTTTTTTTAATTGTTCAATTTCAGATGTATAATTTACTTTATCTTCATTTATTTGATTTTCATATTTTTCTTTTAATTCTGTAATTTCTTTATTATAATTCTGAATAAGTGATTCATTTTCTTTTTTAATTCTTTCATTTTCAACTTTCATTTTATCATAACCTTCAATTTTTGGTAATTCTTCTTGATATTTAATTTTTACTAACATTAAATTATCATTTTCATTTTTAGCTTCTTCTAAATTTTTTTTTGTTGTTTCTAAAATTGATTTTAATTCTGAATTTACTTTTTTTAAATAATTATTTTCTTCAATAGATTTATTTAATGTATCATTTTTATCTTTTAAATCTTCTTCTAATTTATCAATTCTTTTAAAAGATTCAATTAAATTTTGATCCCATAAAGACCATTTTTTAAAATTTTCAATTTCTTTATTTTGAATTTGATATTTTTCTTCCCATTGAATATTATCATTATATAATATTTTAATTTCTTTATCTTTTTCTTTAACACTATTACTAAGTTCTTCAATAGAATTATCTTTTTGATTAATTAAAGAATTTAATTGTATAATTTCCATTTCATTTGTATTTATTATTTTTTCTTTTTCTGCAATTAAATTATTTTTAAGAGAAATATCATTTTTTAATTGTTTAATTATTGAATTTAATTCTTCAATTTTTGCCATATTATTTATTTGTTGTTTATTTAATTCAATCATTTCATTATCTTTATCATCAATTTCAATTTTTAAATTTGAAACTTGTTCAACAAACATATCAATTCCTTTTACTTTTTCAATTAATTCATTTTTTTCTTTAGTTTCTTTATTTAATTTATCTCCTAAATCTTTTATTTTTTGTTGTAAATTATTCATCACTCCTGTTGTAAGTTTATCTATCATATTTTCTAAATTTTTATTTTCAGTGTATAAATGAATTAATTTATTTTCATATAATTTTTTTATAGATTCCATTGACTCTTCTATTTTTTTATCATTAGGATTTATTTGAGCATTTTTTTTCATTTTATCAATAACACCAAAAAAAATATCTTTATCTGATGGATTAAGTGTAAAATAATTATCATAATTAATTTTAATATTTGGATTTTCTTTATTTTCTTCTTTATTTTTTTCCCAATTTGTTAATTTCATTTCTAATTCATTTGGATTAAACATTGATAATTTTTTTTTATAATAATTTAATTGTTTTTCATAATTAGTAAACATATCATTTGCTTGCTTTATAAATGATGAAAATTTATCTTTTTCTGGAGTATTAATTGATGCTTTTTCAAATTCTAATTTTATATTTTTCATTTCAGTACTTATTTTATTCATTTCTTGTTGAGTTGGAAATGGTGAAAAATTATTAGTATTTGACTTATTTCCATCTAAATTTTGTTCTTCTGGTTTTTTATTAAGTATTGAATTTAATCTTTCTTTTATTAAATTTTGATTTGAATTATCCATTTTTAAAAAAAATATATTTTTAAAATAAATAAAAGAAATAAATGAAAAATATATAGAATTTTTAATATGTAATTAAATATATATATATAAATAAATAACATCAAAAAATACTTTAAAAAAATACTATAATAAACAATTAAAAAATTAATAAATCACAATTGTAAAAAAATTTAATCCCATTTATTTTCAAAAATGAGAACTAGAACCAAAAAGACATTTTTTAACAAGTTCTTTTTGCATTAATTGTTTCATATCTAAATTAATTTCATCAAATTTTTGACTATCTTTAAATATATTAATTTGTTCTTCAATCATTTTTTTTTTAATCAAATTTAAATCAACTAATCTTTGTCTTATATATAAAATAACTGCTAAAATTCTTTGTTGTTTTTTATCACCTTCAAAAATTTTTAATAAAGAATTAGGATCATTTAAACTTTTTCTTCCAAATAAACATTCTCTTAAATTTTCAATAAATTCTTCATCTTTATCAACTTCATTTTTATCACCAAACATTCTCATTGTTTCTTCATTTCTAGTATATAATTTTTTAAATTTTCGATTTATTTCATTTTTAATTCTCATTTTCTGTTTTTCATATTTAGTTAATATTTTTTTATGATTTTGAAATATATCATAAATTTCATTATCTTCATTATTTTTATTAGAATATTTTTTTACATTAAATTCTTCAACAACAGAAATTCTTCTTATATTTTCTTTAAATTTTAATTCATTTTGTTTCTTTTTTAAAACTTTTAAAATAATTTTTAATTGTATTTCTTCTAAAGAAATAGTAGCAATTTTTAATAAATAATCTGATTGTTCATGAGTTAAAAATTTTGGAAAATGATGATATTCTAAATTAGTTTGTAATTCTAATAAATTTCTAACTACCCAAATCATTCCTTCTCCTCTTGAATCATAACCATTTTTTAATATTTCCATATAATATTGTCTATGTTCTTTTATTAATTCATCATTTACTTGTTTATAATAATTCATTTCTTGTTCAATTCTTTTCATATCATTTAAACATATTTCTCTTTCTGTGTCTATTGTTTTCATATTTTCTATATATTCTTCTCTAGTTGTTTTTATATTATTTTTTAATTCTTCATTTTTTTGTGTCGCTTTGATACTTTTTAAAAAATTATTTAATTTTGTTCCTTTTCCATATATTTCTTTTTTTTTCTTTTTATTATTATTATTATGTTCTCTTTCATATTCTTCTTGAAATTTTTCTAATATTGATTTTCTTTTATTAAATAAGTGATTAAAATCTTTTGTTAGTTGAGATTGATGAATGTAAATATTACTTAATTTTTCTGTTGTTTCTTTTTTTTGTATTTTCTTATCATAAATTTCATTATTAACTGATATTAATTCATCATGTAATTGATTCTCATATTTCATTTTATCTTTTATAACTTTATTATAATATTCATTATTTATATCTCTGCATTCATTGCATTTAAAGTTTTACTATCCACTCCAATATTTTGTTCAATTTCTTTTTGACTTTTCGAATTAAATAAAGAGTAATTGAATCTAGTTTTTGTTTTTGAAATATTATTTCTTAAAATACTTCCTTGATCTTTATTTCTTTTATTGAAAAATTCTTCTAAAATTTTATTTGTACCTGCACCTTTTTCCATTAATTTATTAAAATTTGATTTAGATTTTAGTAAATAATTAAATTGTTCTAATTTTTTTTGTTCCTTTTGTAAATTTACTTTTCTATATAAAGCAGATAATTTAGAATATAAAATATCTGGATCTTCTTTCACTTGTGATAAATGTTCTTTATCCCAAATTTCTAATTTTTTCATTAATAATGAATAATCTTCTTTTCTAGATTTATTATTATTAATTGCTTTTAAATTTACTTTACTTTTAGATTTTTTTTTAATAAAATAACTAGAAAATAATCCATTTGTTGTTGATTTATTTCTAAAATTTTCTAATGTTAAATCAGGAATATCAATATTTTCTTTCCTAGGTGAAATTAAATCTCTTTGTGATCTAGTATAAATAGTAGATAAATCATTAAAATTATTATTATCAATTTTTAATTTTAAAGATTCAATATTCACAGAAGGTAATTCCATATTTAATTAATAATACATTAAAAAATAAAA
>JAJMZS010000506.1:0-28550 GCA_023807205.1 Isotricha prostoma | reverse complement strand
AATCCCCAATCCCCAATCCCCAATCCCCAATTTACCATATTTTAAATTTAAAAATTTCAAATTAAAATTTGATTAAATATGTTTTGGACAACAATTAAATATTTTTATTAAAAAAGACGTAAAATTTAAAATATTATAATAAAAATATATTTAAATATTTAATTGTTTTTTATATTTTATATATTTTTATTCATAATTTTTTTTAAATTAAGAAATTCCAATTCCTTTAAACTATACTTTATTAAAAAATTTTAACGTTTTTTGTTATAAAATTAAAATTACCTCAATATTTTGTTTCATTTTGAATTTTTTTCAATATTAAAACTCAGTTGGTATCATTATTAGTAATAAATAATTGTTTTCATGATTATTATTTTAAAATTTTTTTTATTTTCATCTTCATTTAATATGTTGCCTTGGCAATATAAATATTATATAATATGATATTGATTTCATTTTCTATTATATTATCTTTGGTTATATATATTTTATTATTTTATTTTAAATCAAAAAAAGATAATTTATTTAAAATTCTATAATATCAATATAATCTATAAATAATAGCTTAAATATAAAAACAATTACAATTATATTTACAATATATTAAAATTCATCAACCCAATTAGAAGGATATTCATTATCATCATCATCAAATGAACTTAATGAAGTATTATTATTTCTTTTTCTTATATATTCATATTTAATATGTTCAATATATTTTTGAGTACATTCATCAAAATTTTTTAAAGGAGTAGATTTTGGAATATAAGGAGGTGTAATTTTAAAATCTTCTAAATCTTCCCAATTAAAATTTTTAAAAAAACTATGTTTTTTAGCAAGATCTAAACTACATAATCTTTTAGAAGTTTTTTTCTTTAATAAACTTCTAATAAAAGAATTTACAATTGGATCACCTTTCATACTTAAATTAACTTCTTTTCTTAAAACATCTCTATAAATATCAATAGGATTATATGCATCATTACCAAAAGGATAATAATTATAATATAATTCATGAGTAATAATTCCAAGTGACCAATAATCACAACTTGAATTATATCCTTTTCCTATTAAAACTTCTGGTGCAATATAATGTGGTGTTCCTATTATTGTTGATGTAAAATCTTTTAATATTATTGCAGTACCAAAATCAATTAATTTTATATATCCTTTTTCATCGATCATTATATTATCTGGTTTTAAATCTCTATGAATAATATTTTTTGAATTTAAATAATTTAATATTATGAAAAGTGATGATATGTAAAATTGAGTTTCATATTTATTTTGTAATCGACTTTGTTCTCTTTTTTCTAAATATTTTCCCATTACTTTCCCGTTTATAAATTCTGTTAAATAAAATATCTTTTCTTCATTTTTAAATGTACGTACTAATTTCATTACAAATGGATGATCTAATTTTAATAAAACTCTTCTTTCTTCTAAAACATATTTTATTAATATTTTATGCTTTTCAGTTTCATTTCTATCAATTGCTTTAATTGCATAATAATTTTTTTTATCATGTACTAAAGATACATCACCAAATTTTCCTTTACCTAAATTTTTATTATAATATAAATCACTTAAAGTTAATTTGAAATTATCTTCAAGTGATATTTTTTTATATAAATAATCTAACATATTTTTATCAATATTTTCATTAAAAGCTTGTTTAGTTAATATATAAATACTACATTTTGTACAAGCTACAATTGTTGCTGAACGAGGCTCATTTATTAAAAGAGATAATTCACCAAAACAACTTCCTCCTTCCATTTCTCTTATTAATTTATTATCTTTTAATACTCTTACTTTACCTTTTTTAACTAAATAAAATTTATCTCCTATTTCACCTTCTTTAAAAATAAATTCTCCTTTTTCAAATTTCTTTTTTTCCATTATTGAACATATTTTCATTAATCTATTATCAGATGTATTTTTAAATAAATTTGTTCCTCTCATATAATCTAATTGAGAGAAAAATGATAATATTTTTTTACCATTTATATTTTCAATATTTACTAAAGATTCTATAAAATTCCATTTAATTTCAATAATTCTACATTCTCCTTGTGCAATAATATCATAATCTAAATTTAATCCTTTCTTAATAAAATTTTCTCCAAATAATTGTCCTCTCTTACCTAAAATTTCATTGTTATTAATATTACTACTAACTAAATTTCCTGCAATAATAATATATAATTTCAAATTATCTTTATTATCTTTACTAATAATAACATCACTATTATTATATAATTTAATTTCAGAATCATTAAATAAAGGTTCAATATAAACACTAGACTGAAAAAATTTGAAATATATACTATTTCTAAAAGCTTCTTTCATTATATTTTTCAAAATAATAGTTTTATAATTTTTGCCTAAAGTTTCATTAAGAAGTGAATTAGGAATTTTAAAACAAGAAACTTTAGTTAAAGCAAAGCAAGATAAAGATCTAGGAATATCAAATAAAATTGCATATTCTCCAAAAAAATCTCTTGATTTTAATATTCTAATAACTTTATTATCTTTTTCACATTGTACTTCACCTTCTTTAATAATATATAAACAATCATCAATATCACCTTCATTAAAAATATTTTGTTGTATTTCAAAAATACAAGCATACATTGAAGAAGCAAGTGAATTTAATTGAATTGAATCCATAGTATTTAAAATAGGAACTAATTCAATAAATTTTAATCTATCTTTTAATTCATGATGATTAATATTTTTTACTACTTTTCTAAATATTTTTCCATCTAATTCGTATAAAAAACATTGCTCTAATGTTTTAACTGTTTCATTTCTTTTTTTACTCTCTAATAATGCAAGTTCACCAAAAGTTTCTCCTTTTTTATATATTTTTTTTCCTTTTTTTTTACTTGTTATTATTTCTACTGAACCAGATTTTATTAAATAAAATTTATCTCCTTTTTCACCTTCATTATATAAAATTTTATTTGGAGGAACTTTTATTAATTCTAACTTTTCCAAAAGGGAATTAATTATATATGGACTTATATCTTTAAATAAAAAATGCTCTTTTAAACTTTGTTTTATTTTATCAAAATGTTTTATTTTTAATTTTTTTTTTATTGATATTTCACTTGATTCATCTTGAGTTTGGTAATTTTCAATTGTTATTAATATATTATTCTTATTTGTTATTTCTTTATTATTATTATTTTTTTTTTTGAAGTCATATGGGTTTTCAGGATTTGTTTTACTTTCTATTGTTATATTTCCTATTTTTTATTATTTATTAAAATTACTTTTATTTGCCACACAACCCATTTTTTATTTATTATCTATTATTATTTAAAAAAAATATTAAATTTTTATTTTTTAATGAGAAATAATTATATTATTTTTAAATCAATAATATTACTATTATTTTTAATTTTTATGGTTTAACGGTTTTTATTATAAATTTTATATTCTTAAATCAATTGCTGTTCGTGAGAGATATTAAATCAATAATATTAATATAAATGATATTTTCATTTTTATAATTTAATATTATTTCTTTTGTTTTATATATATTTATAATATAAATATCTTTTTATTTTTTACTAAAAAATAATAATTTTTATGATTAAATTTTAGTTCAACTTTTTTTATAATTTTCCTTTAAAAAAACAGATATTTAATCATTTTATGTTTTTACTCTTTTATTATATCATTGTTTATTAATATCTTAAAAAAATGATTAAAAAATGTAAAAAAAATCAAAATAACTTTTTCCTGATTTAAAATATATTTAAAAAGAATAAAAATATTAAAAATAATAATTTATAAATATAAATGTTTTATATTTAAAAAAACTCATTATTTGTAATAATATCATTAACTATAATAAATCTATATAAATATTTCAATATAAACAAATAAACAGATATTTATATACCTTAAAATGAAAAATGAATTCAAATTATATACAAAAAATTATTTTAATCCAAGCATTTCTTTAACTTCTTTAATAATTCTTCTTTGCATAGGTTGATTATAAGGTCTTCCTCCTGCTTTTTCATCAGAAGCAAACATAGTAACAACCATATTATAATCCTCAAAAATAAAAGTATATTGTCCTTGTAATCCACTAAAATAATTTATTTTATTATTATCATAAACCATAGTCCAAGCTTGAAAACCATAAAAATCATTTTTATCTTCTGGAAATTCACTATCAAATAATTCATCATTAGGAGTAAACATATCTTTAATATATTTCTCACTTACAATTTCCTTTCCATCAACTTTTCCTTTATCTAAAATTAATTTTCCAAATCTTAAAAAATCTTCAGTATTTAAAAATAAACAACAAAAAGCTTTGACATTATTAACTCTATCAGTACTCCACATTGCATTTCCTTTAGCAACATATTTATAAATATTTTCATATATAAATTCATAACCATTAATTCCAGAAACTTTTTTAATAATTTCATATAATATTTGAGTATTTAAATTAGAATATCTATACATTGTTCCAGGTTTTAATTTATCATTTACAGGATAATTTTTACATCTATCAGTAATATTATATGCAAAATAATCATATGCCATATCAAGATACCAATGAATTAATGGATCAGAATATCCTGAACTCATTTCTAAAACGTTTTTTATTGTTGCATTTATAAAAGGAGACCATTCTAAATATTTTGATACTGGATCATTTATATTTAATAAATTTCTATCTTGGAGTATTCCTATTGCAAGTGATATTATTGTTTTTGTTGCACTAAATAAGTTAAATTGTGAGTTTTTGTTGTTATTTTTAAAGTATTCTTCTAATATTATTTTATCATCTTTTAATATCATTAATGTTTCGATATGAAATTTTTTTTCAAAGTCATATTTTTGTTTATCATATGTTATTAATTGTCGAGGAATATCTTTTAATAATGGGTTTCCTTCTAATATTATTTTGGGGAATATTTTATAATCATCATGGGATGTTTTCATTCGAGAAGCTGCTTGAATTAATGTAAAGATATGGTGTCTTATATTTGTTCTTATTATTATTGCTATTGTTATTATTAGTAAAGATGATAGTACGAGGATTCTGATTTTTCCCATTATTTGGATTTATTTTAGTTAATTTCAATTTATATAGTTTGTATTATTATATATTATAATTATTTTATTTTAATATTTTTTTAAGTAATTCTTTGTTTTATATGCATTAAGAATCTAAATTGATTTTCATTTTTTTTATATATTTATTTTTTTCTTAAATGGTTATATATGTTTATTTTTATTTTTCTTTTATTTCTCATTTTGTTTTAATTTTTTACTGTTAGTTCTTTTAATCTGGAGAATTTTTTATAATAAATTATAATTAATAAATAAATATTTCATTAAAGGTATATTATCAATATATTTATAAATTATATGAATTATATTAAATAATTAAATAAAAATGGAATATCAAATAATAATTTGAATATAATAAAATTTAAAAATATAACATAATAATATCAAATAATATTCATTCATTTTTTATAATTTATCAAAATTAAAAAAATTTTGTAATTAAAATAAATAAAAATAACTAAAATAACAAAATATAAAATTTAATTAAAAAAATATATATACAATTAAAAAAATGAATCCTCGTTCACCAACAGAATTTCAAAATGGGATAATTGACGTTTTTAAAACTCACAGAATATACGATTTAAATATAGTAGACTGTGCTAGAAAAGGAGATGTTATTTGTGAAATGGATAAAGAAATAGGAAGAAAAGTAATTAAAATAAGTGGAAATCTTTCACCAGGAAATAATATTGCAATTCCAAATACAAAATATACAAGAGGACTTTATTATTATGGAAAATATTTTTATGTTTTTTTCAAAGCATACAATGACAAAAAATTTTATTTTCAATTTACATTTATTTTCAATAATTCAAATACAATAAGATTTATATTTAAATTTCCTTTAAAACAATTGAAAATTTCAAGAACAAATGCATATAATATTGAAATTCCAGTTGAAATGGATGAGACAAGAAGTGGATTATGGTCACTTTATAAATTTGATCCAGTTGAATTTATAAATAAAAATTTAATCCAATATAAAGATTTTTCATCTTTAGCAGGAATTACAACAGAAAATACAATTTTAAAATCATTTGAAGCTTTTGCTTCACTTTCAATAAGAGGAGTTTATATTTCAAATTATTCATTTAATGTAAATGCTTTACCAAAAGAAATGAATATTAGAACTGTTAATAATAGAAATGTTGTTGATATTTATTATTATGATATTTGCAATGGAGAAATTGGAAATGTTGAAGAAGCACATGTTGATGAAGAAGAAAAAGTTGAAATTCCTAAAACAAAAGTTAAAAAATATGAAACTGAAGATTTTTCTGATTCTTTAGCTGAAATTAAGAGAAAACAACAACAACTTAAAATTGAAGAAATGAAAAGAAAAAAAGAAAATATTGTCTCTGAGACAATGAAAAAATTAGAAAAAGCAACACAACCAAAAATAAATGAAGATGAAATTAGAAATAGAGTACAAAATAATGCTGATTTAAAAGAAGTAAATCATGAACTTTTAAAAAAAAATATGGAAAATATAAATCAAGATTTTTTAGATGAGAGAAAAGAAGCAATTAAAAATTTATTTCGTAAAGAAGGTCATAGAAAAACTCCTTTATTACCAGATCCAATGATAAACTTAAATTATATTTTAGGATATACCGCACAAAAATGTTCAAAAGTTCAATTTAATTCAAGTGGTGATTTCGAAGCAACTCCTCAATTATATAAAGAAGAAGTTTCTAATCCAACAAGAAAACATATTTTTTTTACTTCTGGTACTACTTTAATTAAATATGATCCTTTTAGTATTAAACAAACTTTTTATTTTGGTCATTCTAAACCAATTTCTAATTTTATTTTAGCTTGTCATGGAGAAATTTTATTCAGCAATCAAGAAGGTACAAATTCAATTATTCGAATTTGGAAAACTGAGACTGGAAGATGTATAAAAATGTTAACAACACCATTTGATAAAATTATAATGATGACAGAAAATAAAGAAAGTAAATATCTTTGTACAGTTGGAAATGAACAAAATAAAGGTTCTATTATAATATGGGATATATCAAATTTAGATGATATTTCAGTATCAATTAGACAAAGTAGTCCAATACCAATTAATACAATGAAATTTTCACCATTTGAAAATAATATTCTTGTATCATGTGGTAGAGAAAATATTAAATTTTGGAGAATTAAAAAAGATCATTTAACAGGAAAAGCAGTAGTATTAAATCAATATGCAAGAAATAACAATTTCTTATGTATAGGATTTAACAGTACAATGTTTGGTGATGAATCATCAACTGATAAAGGTAAAGTTTATGTAGGTTCAAGTAATGGTTGTGTATTTCAAATAGCATGTAATAATCAAGAATTAGAAGCAGTATATAAAGTTCAAGATGCTGCAATTCTTTCAATTTGTGTTAATGAAGCTTTTTGTGTTACTGGTTCTTTAGATGGTTATTTAAGAGTTTGGCCTGTTGACTTTTCTGAATTTTTAATTGAAGCTAAACATGATTCTGGTGTTTGTTCTGTTGATATTTCTTATGATGCTCTTGATATTTTATGTGGGACTCTTAATGGTTCTATTGGATTACTTAATGTTCAAAGTAAACAATATAAAACTGTTTTGAGATCACCTCCTGGATTAATTAATAGTATGATTGCTCATCCTTCTGGTGATTTCTTATTTACTTTAGAAGGTGATAATTGTGTTAGAGTTTGGGATGTTGAAAAAAAAAGTGAAGCTTTTCAATTTGTTTCTACTAAAGATCCACCTAATTGTTTAGCTGCTCCTAAAATGTTAGTTTTTGCTTGTGGATTTCAATCAGGTATAATTAAAATTTTTGATTTGGAAAAAACTGAAATATTATATGAATGCAAACCATTTCAAAGTGAAGTTAAAAATTTAATGTATATTCAAAATGATAAGTTCTTAATTGCAATGAGTGCACAAGGAAATATGAGTATTCATGATGCAAGTGATAATCATATTCAAGTTAAATTATTAAAAATTGATATTCCTGCTATTTACACTGATTTAAGTCTTAGTGTTGATAAAGAATATTTTGCTTCTATCGGACCTGATAGTAATTGTGCTCTTGTTTGGAATTCTAATACTTTTGGAATGAAAAATAGAGTTCCTGTTAGTAATTTTTTCATTAAGAAATTATGTTTAATTAGTAAAAATTTATTAGGATGTATTTTAGAAAATTGTTGTGTTAGATTTTATGCTTTATCAACTTATGAAGGTATTTTTATTAAAGAATTAATGAATATTCATATTAATCAAATTAATCAATTTATTGTAAGTAAAAATTATAAATTTTTAATAAGTTCTGGTGAAGAGGGAATGATAAAAATTTGGGATATGAAAATGGTATTTAAACCTTTTCAATCATATCAACAATTTATAGGTCATGCATCAGGAGTAAGAGCAATAATATTAATGGAAAATAAATCTTTATTAATTTCAGCAAGTGAAAACTCAGGAATTTATTTTTGGAATTATTTAGGTGATGTTACATTCACAGAGACTGAAATTTCACAAGAAATGGAAAAATTAACAGATGTTAATTTAATGAAAGATATTAGTAAAAAATTAAGTAATACAAAAATAACTGCAACTGGTGCTTCTTTTTATAATCCAAATAAAACTACTAAACAACAACCAAAAATTAATGAAAGTAATTTAACTAGTAATATTAGAATGAAACATATGGAAAAAATATATAATTTGGAAAATCCAACAAATCCAAATTATGAAATTGTAACAAAGGGAAATGAAGAAATTAAAGATGATAAAATAAAAGGAAATGAACTTATAATGTTACCAGTTCAAGAAGATAAAGAAGGAGTTAATTGTTCATTTGCAAATAATGATTTTACTTTAACTCAAGAACAATATAAGAAATTTGAAACAGAAAATGAAGACGAAGATGATGAAATAGTACATCAAGAAATATTAGATAAATTATTATATAGTATTAAATATTTACCTGAAAAAATAGAAAATTATATTGAACCAAATATTACTTCAACAAAATTAAAATTAAAATTATGTTTAGGATTATCAATTAATACAATGCATAATTTAATATTAAATAAAAATGATAAATGGTATGCTTATACTGTAAATAATAAAATAGTAGTTGAATTTTTCGAAGAAAAAGAAAGGAAACAATTAGTATTAATTGATTCAAAAGATGAATTAAGTTGTTTAGCAATGTCACCAAATGGTAAATTTATTGTTGCTGGAGTTGGTTGTGTTAATAGAGATGAATATGCTGCAATTTTAGTTTATGAAACTGATAATTTTACACTGAAAAAAAAATTGAATTTCCATTTTAAAGGAATTCAAACTTTAAAAATTTCACCTAATGGAAAATATATGATATCAATTGGTTCAAAAGAAGAAAAATCAGTTTGTATTTGGAATTTTGCAAATTTAACTGTAATTGATTCAAAAAGTATTAAATTTTCTCCAATTGATATGATATGTGAAGATACAAAAGATATGTTTTTATATTTTATTTCAGCTTCTTCTGATGTTTTAAGTTTTTGGAGAATGGATTCTAATTTAAAAATGGAAGGTTTTCATATTAATTTCGAAGATTTAACTACTGAAAGATCAGTTGGTGAATTTATAACTGGAATTACACTTTCTCCTTATTATGAAGCAATTAAAACATCTTTTGTTATTATTGGAACTAATAAAGGAAATATTTTAATTTTTGATAAAGAAAAAAAAACACTTGTTAGAAAATATATTATTAGTAAATTTCCAATTACTAAAATTTACTTTGTAGGAAATCATTTTATTTGTGCTGGAGAAGGACCAATTATTTATCATTGGGAATTTGATCCAAAGAAAATATCAATAAGTAATGTATTTTCATTTTTAGAAAATCAAAAATCAAATTTACTATTTTTAGATTCATCAGTAACATCAGTTGAAATATCAGAAAATGGAAATGAAGGTTTATTAATAACAGATATAGGTTCAATTTTCTTTATAAACTTTGAAAAAAAAACAGCATTTAAAATAATATCATCACATATAAATTGTAAAATTCCATTTATTGAATGTGATTTAAGTGATAGTGAATGTATAACATGTGGTAAAGATTCAACAATTAGAAGTTGGACAATGGATTCATTTGATCAAAAATTCCAATTATTAAAATTAGGACAAAATCCAGATGCTGGTAAATTAAATCCAAAAGAAAATATATTAATATCTCATTATGATTCATCATATTTAAGATTATTTAATATATCAACACTTAAATCATTAGGAATAATAAAAATACCAAATGAAGATATAAGTAAATTTGATTTATTATTTAATTATCAGGGAATTTTATTAACAACACATCAAGAAAAAATTTATGTTATTGATGTTCAAAATTGGGAACCTCTCTCAGTTTTATATACTGAATTATCAGAAAAACCATCTTCAATACCAAAAAATCAATATTGTAAAAGTTTACAATGTAAAAGCCTTTCAGCAGAAAAAGCTTATGTTGTAACATCATATTCAGATGGTACTGTTATTACATTTTCAGTAGAAAAAATTAATAATAGAATTGAAATTCATACTATAGATAAATTTAATATGATTGAAATGCATATGCTTAAAACAGATGATAATAATGTTAAAGAAATGTATGGTAATTTAAGTAAATTTAAAAGTGATTATATGACTAAAGCACAATTTTCTAATCATTTTGATGGTATTTTATTAAGTTTTCATGAATGTCTTCAATTCCTTTGGATTAGGAATTATCAAAAAAATGAAGTTATGAAATGTATTCCTTTAAATTATTTCCCTTTTTCTTTAAATATTTCTGATGATGAACATTTTATTGCTATTGGTTCTAAAGAAGGTTTAATTCTTTTTGTTACTAGAACTGATGAAAGTTATGTTTCTGGATTTAATTTAGATATTTTTAAAGGTCATTATGATAGTGTTGATTATTTAAAATTTAGTCATAATAATAGATACTTATTCTCTTCTAGTTATAGTGAAATATTTGTTTGGGAAATTAAAGCTTAAAAAAAAACAAATTGGAGATATTTTTGAAGTAAAAAAATGAGAAAAATAAAAATTTAAATATGATTTAAACTTTATTTTTTTTTTTAAAATTTTTATTTAACAAAATATAAAAAAAAAAATTAAAAAAAAAACAATATTTCAAAATATAAAAACCACAAAAAAAAAAAAAAATCAAGCAACAAACTGTGTTTTATCCAAATCATCAAAATAAGGATGATTCAAAGCCGCTTTAGCACTAATTCTCTTACAAGGATCTAACTGTATCATTTTACTTAACAAATCCAAAGCAACAGGTTCTAAATTTTTATTATAACTTTCAATCCCCTTACCTTTAAATTGAGGAAAACTTAATTTAAACTCCGGTAACTTAGTAATACCAGGCCAAGTTTTTTCATTAGGAGTACCATACATTTGAAAAATTTTAAAAATTTGATCAATTTCACTATCACCAGCAAAAAGTGGTTTTCTATGAGCCATTTCATAAAAAATTAAACCAACACTCCACATATCAACAGGAGTAGAATATTCTTTTTGTCCTAATAATATTTCAGGTGCTCTATACCATAAAGTTAATATTTCATGTGTTAAAGTTTTAATTGGAATTCCAAATGCTCTTGCAAGACCAAAATCACCTAATTTAATTGCACCATTTTTATCAATTAATAAATTTTGAGGTTTTAAATCTCGATGTAATATTCTTTTTGAATGACAATATTTTATTGCTGCACATATTTGAAATAAGTAACTTTTAACTAAAGGTGGTGATAAGGGACCGTTGTTTAAATCTAAAAATTTTTTTAAATCATGTTCCATATATTCAAATACGAGATATAATTTTTTCTCACCGTGAATTAAATCTACTAATCTTACTATGTTTGGGTGCTTTAGTTGTTTTAATATTGATATTTCACGAATTGCTGTTGAGGGAATTCCTTCGTCTTCGTTTTCTAAACGAATTTTTTTTAATGCTACGTATTCGTTTGTTTTTTTGTTTTTACATTTGTATACTACACCATATGTTCCTTCTCCTACTTTTTCTATTCTTTCATATTTGTCTAATTCATCTTTGTAGTCCATTTTTTTTTTTTTTTTTTTAAATTTAAATTTTGAAGAGATTTAAATGTTTTTTAGAAGGTTAATTATTTTTTTTTTTATTTTTTGTTTTTTTTAAATATAAATAATATTAAAATACCTTTATTATAGTTTTTTAATTTAAAGTTTGTGGTAATGAAATTTTTGATAAGTCAGATATATGAATTATTTACTGAATATTTATTTTATTTTTTTAAGTTAAATTTATTGTAATAATTTTTTTATATGTATTTTCTATCAATACTTAAAAAAAAAATCTAATAAAAACTCATTTTATATATTATTAAATTAACAAAATTATTTTTAATTCAAAATAAAACTCAAATATTAAAAATTACAATTTTATTTACAATACTATAAACATTATTTGATTTTAATTACAATACAACTCATATTATCAAACCCAGAAAATTTCAAATGACTATCTTTACCAATAATATTATCAAACATATTTCCAATAACTTTATCAAAATCTTCACAATTATTTTTATTTAATTTCTCAAAAATAAAATCATAAAGCATTTGTTCATTATCAAAACATTCCCAAACACCATCACAGCATAAAATAACAAAATCTCCTTTATCAATATCTTCAACAAAAATATCAGGATTTGCAGTAATAATTTGATTTTCTTTACTTAAATTTTTATTTCTTTTAAAATCTAAATCACCTAAACTTCTACTAACACTAATAGCTCCATTATTAAAAAAGATTCTATTTTCAATAATTTTACCTCCAGCATTAATAATTCTATTATTTTCATTTTTATTTGAAGGATTATGATCAATTGTAATTTTTTTAGCAATATTATTTTTAATTAATATTCCTCTACTATCACCAATATTAGAAAAATATATTTTTTTATTTAAAGAGTCTATTACACAAACACAAGCAGTACATCCTGAATTATAATGAGTTAATGGTTGAATTGGTAATAATTTAAATACATTTTTTTTTTTTAATTTTTCATCATCTTTTAATGATTGAGAATGTAATTTTATTAATTCTTTTTTTCCTTTTGTTGATAACATTAATTCGTCCATTTTAAAAAATGTTTCTTTTAATGATAATTCTATATTTTCATTTTTAAAATTTTCATTTTTTATTAATTCTTCTATAAAGTGATTTTTTACAAAAATTGCTGTTTCTTTTCCTCTATGACCATCAAATATTCCAAATATGTTATATTGATTTTTTTCACCTTTATTTATTTCATTTATATATGAATCTTCCATTCTAGCTCTCCATCCTTGCATACTACAAGAACCAAATTTAAGGAAATTTGATTCATTTTTTTCATATATTTTTTCTTTGAATGGAGATTTAAGTTCTTCCATTTTTTTATTTTATTTTTTTTAAACATTTATTTTATTATTTTCTATTTGTTTTATTTTATTTTTATATAATTTAAAAAAAAAAATATTATTTTATTATTTTTGTAATGGAAATTAAAGAAGTACCATTAGAGAAATTATCAATTGAACAATTAAATTATGTAGGAAGACAAATTGAACAAGAAATATCAAATTATTCATCATCTTATTCAAGTTTGAAAATAGCATATAATAAATTTTTAGATAATAAAGAATATATAAATGATTTGAAAACATATCAAGATAAAGAAATTTTAGTTCCTATGACAAGTAGTTTATATGTTCCAGGAAAATGTTCTGATGTTAAAAAAGTTACTGTTGAAATTGGTGCTAATTTCTTTGTTGAAACTACTATTGAAAAAGCTGAAAAATTTTGTGACAGAAAATTAGAATTTATTAAAAAAAATATGGATAATATTGATGAGTTAATTAAAAATAAAAATGAACAAATGAATGCTGTTAATCAACAACTTATTGAAAAACAATTAAAAGCAAAGTAATTAAATAATATATAAAATAAAATATTTTTTATTCATTAATTTTTTAATTTCATAAGAATTGATTGTTTTAATTAATATATTTCAAATTTTTTATTTAAAATTATTATATAAATAATAATACTTTAAAACTACTTTTACTTTCAAAAAATTTAATTGTTATCAATTCAATTAATTCATTTACACAATTAATATCTATAAATATATTTTATATAAAATTTAAATGTTTAAAATTATAATTATGGAATAAAAATATAAAAAATATTATATTTGAAATTATTTTTAATTTGTTTTTGTATTTAAATGTCATATATTAATACTTTATTTAGTAATTATAATAATTACTATTTACGTAAAGCAAAATGTCTTTCAGAGGATATAACTGAAAATAATACTGATAAAATATTTGTAAAAAATCCTTTTGATAAAATTCTTAAAACAAAAATTCCATCTTTAAAAAAGGAAATTCACATAAAAAAAAATCATATTAAATCTTTAGTTTTAGAACAATTAGGTACAAATTATTATAATCCATTTTTTTTAAAAAAAAATAAATCAAAAACAAGTAATAATAGTATAATATTAGATAATTATCAATATGATTCTCAAAATCACTTTAGGCAAAATAATTATACAAGAAATAGAAAAATAAAAGATTTTGATAATATTTCAAATGGTAAAATATCTTTAGGTAAATTAAATTTTTTCTCCCTTCAAGAATATAAACCTTCTGAAAAAGAAAAACAAGTTAAATATGCAAAAATGGAAAGATTTATTAGAAGAAGTCAATATTTTTCAAGTGAAAAAGGAGGAATAATAACTGATGCATATGTTAAAAAACAATATAATAAAATTCATTTACATACTGATTCTGAAAATTCTCTTGATAAAATTTTTAAAAAACAAAATAAATTAAAAGAAGATAATAAAGAAGATTATAGATTAAGTACAAATAACTTACAAAATAGTTTTCAAATAAAAGAAAATAAATCTTTTAATGAAACAAAAATAAATAATAATAATAATTTTTATAATACATTCACTTTTTTTAATAAAGAGCAAAATAATTTTTCTAAAAGTCCAAAATATAAAAGAATAAATATTAATTTAAATAAGAAAAATTTAAGAAAATTTGAAATTAAATATTTTAAACAAGCTGATAGAATAAATAAAAAAATTAAAAAAATGAATAAAAAATTATTTAGAATTTCTGATAAAGCAGAATTAAAAAAAAAACAAGGTCCAGTTGTAGATAAAATATTAGAAGAAATATATGATAGAAAAGTAAAGAAAAAAAAAGAGTTTAAAACAAAAGAATTATTTTTAAAAACTTCAAATGAAAAAGATATTTATACAAATATGGGAAAAGATAAAAAAGATTTAATAAAAATGAGTGAAATAGTTAAAAATATGAGTGATGAAGAAGCATTAAGATTTTCTGAAAATATCTTAGAACAATATTCATTCAAAGAAAATGTTTTAAATTTAGATAATGAAAATTATTTTCAAAGAAATAAATTAGCAAATAATGATAAAATAAAAAAGAAAATAGAGAAAAATAATAAAAAATTAAAAAAATTATTTTATAATATAGATGATAAAAGAAATAAACTTTATATTATTTATAATAGAATGTTATCAAATAATAAAAAAGGATAAAGAATTTTGACAATATTTTATACTCTTATAAAATTTTTGTATTATTATTTTTTAATTATGTATAATTATTTTTAAATTTTAGAAATATTAAACACATCAATTTTTCTAAACAATAAAGCATCAAAAATTTTTTTTCAAAATCAAAAAAAAAAAAAATATAAAAAAAATAACATACCCATACATAATAATATTTTAATTTAATCATCTTTATCTTCTCCACCTAATCTAATTTTTTTCAAATATCTAGTAAGTTTAAGACATTGATTAGGTTCAGCATTTTCATAAAATTCTAAATTTCTTCTATGACAATATTTACAATGGACATATTTAGGTCCATAATAATCAATTAATTCTAAATCTCTTCTTACACTTGGATTAGTAATTTTTGGTGGATTATCATATTCTGGAGAACCACTATCTAAAAATTTAATTTTATTTGGAAGATCCATTGAAAATTTCTTTTTTTTATTTTTTTCTATATCAATATCATCTAATTTATCTTTTGGAGGAAGTAAATTTACATAAATTGTTTGTTTTAATACTTTTACTCTTTCATTTTGAATTAATGCTTTAAGATACATTCTATAATTGTTTTTTCTTTCTTTTAGAAAATTTGGTAAACTTTTTAATTCTGAATCTTTTCCTTCTGCAATTCTTTTATTTCTTATTTCATTCATAAATGCATTCATATCAAATTTTAATTTATATTCATCTAATTTACTTGCTATTAATTTATCATTTATATTACTTATTTGATTAAAAGTTGAAAAGAATTTTTTTTTTGTAAGTCTTCTTGTATCACTTCTTTCACTAAAAGATTCATTATTTTTTTTTGAAATTGAATCATTATTATCATAAACAGTTTTTGAAGTATTTCCAAAATTTAAAAAATTATTTCTACTTAATTTTTTTGAATCATTATTATCATTATTAGTATAATAAGTAGAAGAAAAACTTTTTAATTTATTATCAAAATCAAAATCGCCCTTTTCTTCTTCATTACTTGTTCCAACATATTTTGCAAAATTTCCATCATTACTTATTGCATCATGAACTTCTTGTCTATATGTTAATTTTGTTTTCCAAACATCAGGAATTTCTCTATTTGTATATACACTTTCTTTTATTGTTCCATCTTTTATTCCTTCTAAATTTTTTTTTATTTTTTTTATTCCTAAATCACTGTTTATTATATCTTCATAAAAATCTTTTTCTAAGTTTTTAAATGCTATTTGTTTTGGTATTCCTGAGTTTTGATTGTTTATATTATATGCATATATTTTTGAATATTTTTTTCTGAGTTTTTCATCCATTCTTTTTCTCATTTTTTAATTGATAAATTATATTTTATTTATTTATAATATGTTTCAGTTATTGTTTAATTAGAACTTAATAACAAAATAAGATTTATAATAATTAATTTAAAAAAGTAAAAAAAAATTTAAATGATAGATTTTCGAAAATGTAAAGTAATAGTTATTGGTGATTCTAATGGGGGAAAAAATTCACTGATTAAAAAAAATAATAAATAAATTTGACAAAAATTTAATGGAAAACCCAACAATTCAGATTAGATTAGTAAAAAAAAGAAATGAAATTGAAAATATAAAAATAAATTTTGAAATGGATACAATAGGATAAGAAAGAAATCATTCAGTAATATTATTATTAGTTTAGCTGGTAATAAATGTGATTTATATGCTCAATAAAAAAGATATTTTTTTTGGATTAAATTCTAGTATAATAATGTTAGAATTGAAGAATTATTTAATAATTTATCAAAGAAATATTATGATAATTAAAAAAAAATATATAAAGAAGAATGTGATAATATATTTCTTTATCATCTGAAAATATAAGTTATAAAAATTCAAATTTTAAAAAAATTATTATTAAATTTAAAATAAAATAAATAAATTTATCAATTAGAATTTAAAATTAATTTTAAAAAAAAAATAATAATTTTTTTCATTAATATATAATAATCTATTGTAAATAAAGTATAAAAAAATAAAATGAATTCATCAACCAAAAAGCAAATTTTAGAATCAATTAATAATCCAGTTACTTTTGAACCAATTGCTAGAGATTCTTTTAATTCTGCTGATAAAAATAAGAATGGGAAAATTGAAAAAAATGAATTATTTGAATGTATGAAAGAAGTTGCTAATGGCTTAAATCTTCCTGCTCCTACTAAAAAAGCTTTAGAAGAAATGTTTAAAAAATTAGATGTTGATAAAAATGGCTATATTGATTTTAATGAATTTAAAGTTTTTGCAAAAGACAATATGATTAATTTAATTAATAATATGTAGATTAAAAAAGTAAAAATATTCAAAAATTTTTAGTTTTAATATCCGTTTTTTCATTTTTTCACTCATTTGAAATTTTTTTTATATTTTAATTAAAATGTTTTTATTTGAAATAAAAATTAAAATTTATTTAAACGTTCTTTATTTGAATATATATTATAAATTAATTTTGAACATTTTATATTTATTTAGAAAAAGAAAAACTCAAAAGACTCATAATCTTTATTTTATTTATTATAATAAATAATTATTATAATTAATTATACATATTATAAAATATAATATAATAATTCAAATTAAAAAAATGGAAACTAATTTATATAGATATCATAATTTAAATAAAATATTCGAATAATAAAAAATAAAATATAATATCCAATATTCGAAACATAAAAAAAACAAAATATTTTTTAAAGAAAATAATAATTCAGGAGAATTAAAAAAATTTATAAAAGTTATGAAGAGTCAGAGAAAGGTGGAAAAAAAAAATTAATTATATATGAAACAATAAAGCAAAAATGTATGTAAATTAACTAAAACTTACTTGAAAATCAAATTTCTTCTCATAAAAAGATATCTAGTCTAAAAATGAAACTAAACAATTAAAAAATATTTTTATAAAATTTAAATATTTTGAATATTGGTTATATTTATAAAATAAAAAAGCATTTACAGTAAATTATTTAAAAATAGTAATAAAAACATTATAAAAATATTAGTCAATTTAAAATAAAAATGTTTATGTGATGGAGATTTAAATAAAAATGAATCATAAACCAATCAAATTTAAATTATATATGATAATAAAGTAAATAATTTTTTTATTACCGTTTAAATTTTATAATTATTAAAATAAAAATATTATTTAAATTAAATTAAGTTTCAATGAGGAATATGTAATATTTTTAATTTATATATTTTTCTTTTTATATATATATATAAATCTGTTTTATTTATTATATTTTAAAATATAAAAGTAATTATTTTTGGTTAAAAATATATTATAGAAATATAAAAAGAATTTAATATTTTAAATCAAAAATGAGTAATCAAATATTAATTAAATATTTATTGATATTTTTCTATTAATATAATAATTTAAGCTCAAAAATTGAAAAGATTTTTATAAGAAATTAAAATAAATTTTAAATGAAAAATAACTTATTTACTTCATTAAAAATAAAAGAGAAAAAAATGAAAAAAAAATTAGATAGAAATTTTGTTGTAAAGATAATAAATCAATATGCAGATAATTACAAATTATTAGAAAAAGAAAATTCAAATTTAAAAAAAGAAATGATAGACTTAAAATCAAATTTAGTTGTCAATAAAGAAATAATAGAATCTTTTTTTCAAAAAGATGAAGCTAAAAATACATATTTACTATATCTTAATAATTTAAAAAATGAAATGAAGGTAATTGAAGAAAAAAATGTAAAATTAGTAAATAATAATAATGAATTACATAATAGATTAATAAAAAATGATAATATAATGAATGAATATATAATAAAAAAGTCTGATAGAACAAGAGAATTCAGAAATAGAATTTTTATTTTAGAAAATCTAATATTAAAAAAAAATTTTGTTATAGAAAATTTAAAAAAAAAATGTTTAGCTTTACAAGAAACTAAAGAATATCAAGGAGAAAAAGCACCAAAAGAAATTTATATAACAGAACCAAAGGAACAATTACTTATTTTATTTAATGATTTAAATTTATATAAAGAATCATATGAAAATCTATTAAAAAAAATAAAAGGTTATAAACAAGAAATAGAAAATTTGAAAGATAAAATTAGAGAAAAAAATGTAAGTAATATGAATAATTTTACTACAAAAATAATTGATGAAATTATTCAAAAACAAACAAAAAAAAATTGGGAAACTGATGAATGGTTTGCCGTTTTAAATTATTTAAATATTAATAATAAGGATATAGAAAATAATACACATGGAAATAAATTTTTGTCAAAAATACTTGATGCAATTGAATTATTAAATAAAATATTAATAAAGAGAAATAATAGAATAAATGAATTAGAAAAAGAATTAGAAAAAATAAAAGAAAGTAATAAAGATTTAAAAAATGAAAATCTTACCTTAATAAAAAATGTTTTTAAATTAGAAAGTTTAAATGGAAAATATGGAAATATAATTAAAAAAAAAAATAAAAAATATGATGCTAGTGAACAATATATTAATAAAAATATTTCTATGATAAATAATATTTCATTAGATAATCAAGAAAGTATTCAAAATTTTTTAAAGGGTTTATCTTTTAAAAGTGAAGATAATGATACTTCTCTTGAACAAAGTATGGTTGTTGAAAATAATATTAGTTTTTTTAATAAAACACATTCTATTAGTATAGACTATTCTAATATGACATTAAAAAATATTCCAAAAAATCCTAATTTTACTCAATCTAGTGATAATTTTGAAATAAATGAAAATGATATATTTCAAAAATTAAATCAAAATCAATTAATTAAAAAAAATGATTCAGATGAAAATAATATTGAAAATAAAAAAATAGATGATGAAGCTGAAAAAGAAATTAAACATTTAAATTTGAATTCTGATAATTAATATATAAATTATCCCTTTAATAATTCATGTTGGAATATTATAAGGTAAAATAATAATGATTTAATAAATGTAATATATATTGAAAAAAAATAATTCATTGGAAATTTATAAATATTAATATAAAAAATAAATTAAAAAAAAAAGAATAAAAAAATTAAAAAAAACATATTTCAAAAATGGAATCTATAATAGTAAAAGATTATTTAAATTTTGCAAATGAGGCAGATATAAAAAAAGCAGTAAAGAATGAAACAATATTATTCACAGATAAAATTATAAAAATAAACAGATATGGAATGAGTCAAGAACGAAATATAATAATAACAAATTGGGGAATATATAATTTTAAAAAAAAATGTAAGAAATATAATATTATTTACTTTAAAAAATTTATTAGCCGTTAAAAGAAGAATTCCATTAGGAATAATATTAGGAATAACAATAAGTAAAATAACAGATGAATTTGTTATTCATGGAACAGATACTGAATATGACTATGATTATATTTCACCAAGAAGACAAGAAATAATTAGAGTAATCTCAGAGGCATATAAAGAAATTGATCATACTCCTTTAAGATTTTGTATTGTTGAAGAAAACGTTTTAAAAAATTATGTAACTTTAAAAAAAGAAAAAAAAAATAATCCAAATTTTACAAGAATGAATTTAAATCTATTAACAGATATAAATTTATATTTAAATAAAGATAAAAACACAAACTCAAATAATAAAGAAGTAACAAATAATCATAAAAACGAAACAAATAACAACAATTCAAATGAAATTAAATCAAGAGAAAGAACAAAAACAATGTTTTCATCACATAAAACAGTAAAAGAAGTAAAATTAGAAGATTTCAAAGTATTAAAAATAATAGGAAGAGGAAGTTTTGGTAAAGTAAGTTTAGTAGAATATACACCAACAAAGGAAATTTATGCAATGAAAAGTTTAAAAAAAGACATTTTAATTGAACAAGAACAAATAGAAAATACATTACTAGAAAAAAACATATTAGAATCAATAAATTACCCTTTATTATGCAATTTAATATTTTGTTTCCAAACAGAAGAAAGAATATATTTTGTAATGCCATTTTTAAGTGGAGGTGAATTATTTCAACATTTAAGAAAATTTCGTACTTTTGATGAATACAAAGTAAAATTTTACGGTGCTCAAATTGCCTTAGCATTACAATATTTACATGATAAAGGAATAGTATATCGAGATTTAAAACCAGAAAATATTTTAATGGATGAAAATGGTTATTTGAGATTAGCAGATTTTGGTATGGCTAAAAAATTAAAAAATAATGAGAAAGCAATGTCATTTTGTGGTACACCTGAATATTTATCACCTGAAATTATTATTGGTGAAGGACATGATAAAAATGCTGATTGGTGGTCTTTTGGTATTTTATTATATGAAATGTTATGTGGTTTACCTCCTTTTTATGTTGAGAATTTAGAAAGAATGTATGAATTAATTAAATCTGGTCCTTTAAAATTTCCTAAGAGAATTCAATTAAGTGATGAAGCTAAAGATGTTATTAAGAAATTACTTGAAAGAGATGTTAATAAAAGATTGGGAAATAAAGGGATTAATGAAATTAAGGAACATCCCTTTTTTAAAGATATTGATTTTGATTTGATTGTTCAAAAAAAAATTACTGCTCCTTTTATTCCTACTATTAATGATAAAACTGATGTTAAATATTTTGATGAAGAATTTACTAGTGAAGATATTGGAAGTTCTTTTATTCCACAGAAAAATTTAGATATTATTAATGCTAATCAAGATAAATTTAAGGATTTTTAGGATTTTTATATATTTGATTTTTATCATTTAGAAATTTTTAATTAAAAAAATTTATTTATTAGTTTTTTTTTGATATTTTTTTTATTTAAAAAATTTTTTAATATATTATATATAGAAATTAAAACAGATTAATAGATTAATGATGAATTATATAAACAATATTATGTGAAAAAGATTATGTAAAATTTATATTTAATTAAATATCAAAAATATATTTATATATTGTTAAGTAATTCAAAATATTCATTTTAATTTTTGATTGGTTAATAAGGTTATATAAAAAAAAATAATTTTTAAAAAAATATAAGAAATAGACTAATTATATTAATAATTGTCTTCAATATTTTTATTCAAAATTATTTATATAACATAAAATATAATAAAAACAAAAAAAACTTAATTTAAAAATATAATATATAATAAAATAGACTTTTTAAATAATTTATAAAAAATATAATAAAAATATAATAATTCAATAAGCATTTTTAAATATATAAATAATTTTTAATTTAAAAAAACAAAAAAAAATAAGAAAAGCATATAATTAAATTAAAAATGGAAGCTGAAAGTGAGACAGAGAAAGAAATCCAAGAAAATAAAGGAAAAATAATAAAAGTGCAAATAAGTGATTTTGATCTTCTTCAAACAGTAGGAATAGGATCATTTGGAAGAGTCCGTTTATGTCGTCATAAAAAAAATACAAAAGTATACGTAATGAAAATATTAAAAAAAGCAGAAATAGTAAAACAAAAACAAGTAGATCACGTTTATTCAGAATATAACATTTTAGCAATATTAAATCATCCTTTTATAGTAGAATTAAAAGGAGTAAATGTAAATAATCCTCAATATTTATATTTAATATTAGAATATGTTGCAGGAGGAGAATTATTTACTTTATTAAGAAATAATACAAATTTCCCAGTTGAACAAGCAAAATTTTACACAGCACACATAATAACAATATTTGAATATTTACATAGTAAAAATATAATATATCGAGATTTAAAACCAGAAAATATTTTAATAAATAAAAACGGTTATTTAAAATTAACAGATTTTGGTTTTGCAAAAGTAATAAATAATAATAAAACATATACTTTATGTGGTACACCAGAATATTTAGCCCCTGAAATAATATTAAATAAAGGACATGGTAAACCAGTTGATTGGTGGACTATGGGAATTTTATTATATGAAATGTTAGTTGGAATTGATCCTTTTAGTGATGATGATCCTATGATGATATATCAAAAAATTATAAAAGGTAAAATTAGATTTCCCAATAATATTGATAAAAATGCTAAAAGTTTAATTAAACATTTATTAATTGCAGATACTACAAAAAGATTTGGTTGTTTGAAAAATGGAGTTAAAGATATTGTTAATCATAGATTTTTTAATGGTTTTGATTGGAGAAGTTTTGTTTTTATTAAAATGGAAGCTCCTTATATTCCACCTATTAAAAAAAATGATGATACTTCTAATTTTGGAGATTATCCTGATTCAGATGATGAAGTAGCTGCTTTACCTCCTGATAAAGATCCCTTTTTAGATTGGTAATTTTTATTTTTGTTAATTATTATTGTTGATGGGTTTTTTGTTTTTGTTTTTTTTTTATTGGTTTATTTTTTGACTTATTGGATGTTTAAATTGTTTTTTTTTTAGGTTTTTTTTTAGAAAAAAAAAAAGTATTTAATATATATTAATTTTATAGTGTATTTTTATATTTTATGAAATACTATAATTATTTTCTTAATAAAAAAATTAAATTATTTAAATTTTTATTTTATTATATTTTTTTAATTTTTTATTCATTAAAAAAATTATAAATTTTTATTTACAAATATTAAAAAAAGCATTAAGAAATATTATATTTTTTATTAAAAATCGTCATCAATATTAATTGTTTTTGCTTTATTTATTAATGTTGGTTTTCTTGCTATAATTTTTAGATTTTTTCTTATTTGAGTTGAACTACTATCTTTAACTTTTTTAAGTTTAACAGTTTTCATAGTTCTTAATTGAGTTCTTTTATGTTTTGATGATCGTTCTATATCTTGAAAAATATGATTGAATGTTTTGGAAAATATTAATGGAAAATCTGATAAAGAATTATTTAATTCTTCTATTAAATCATCAGTTAATTCAAAAGTTTCAGTTATTATTTCTTTTGAATCAATATTACTAACTAAGTCATTCCAATGCATTCTAGGTTTTTTAATATATATTGAAGTTTTTTTATTATTTTCTGGATGAAAGAAATTATCATTGATATTATATTCTTTAATTAAATCTAAAGAAAAATTAAGTTTATCATTATTATAATTAGTTATAATGCATTTATTTATAATATCATTTAAATTATATTTTTTTTGTAATTTATATAATTTTTTCATATCATTGTATGTTAATTCATATTTATAATCTTTTCCCTTACATGATATTTCTATTCTATAAAAATAGAGTCTAAAAAAAATAATTCTATTATTTTCTTCATTTAAATATTGGCATAAGAAATATATATTTTTTTTTATTCCAGAATTATTAATAAATTGATTAGTATAAGTTGAATTAAAATCAATTAAATTATCAATATTAATAATTTCTAATTTTTTATCTATATTATTATCATTTCTATAAATTAAATTTACCATATTTCTAAAATTTTTAAATGAACTTAAATAACATAAACAAATATTTCCCCAATTATCAAAATTATTTAGAAATAAATTATTAATAAGTCCTTTTCCAGTATTCTTAATAATTTTTATTGAACCTTCTTTTACCAATTCAATATGAGGTAATAAAATTTCAAAATCGTATTCTTCATTATTAAAAATTAAAGGATATCTAATATGTTTTATATTATTGTCATAAAATGATGAATCTTTATTAAATAATATATTATTTTCACTTATTTCTTTAATTAAAATTTCTAATGAATCTTTTTCAAATTCAATTTTATCATCTGTAATTTTCATTATTTTAGTGATAAAAAAAACAAATTCTTTAGAATTTATAGAATAAAAAAAAGGAATAATATTTAAAGGTAATGCAAATTCATAAAATATATTTCCATTTTTAGAAATTTTTACAATTAAAGATTTAAGATATAAAAAAATATTTTCAGTACCATATTTATTTAGTCTATAAAAAGTATTTTTACTATTAATAGATGAATATTCATATTTATTTATACAATCATTATATAAATTAATTATTTCTGTATATTGTTCTTTATCTTCATATTTGAAAATTTCTTCAAATATATTACTATAATTTTTAGGTAAAAATTTCATCATAGAATCTTCATTATCTAATTCTTCAATAATATGTAATCTTTTATGGATTTTCTTGAAAAAAATTTGAGTTTCTAAACTTTTTCCTAATTCTTCATCTCTAAGTGTTATTGGATAATTTGAATCAGTAAACATTATTCTTCTTCTCATATTTGAATCAATTAATTTTGTTGATATACTGAAATTATTAGTTCTTCTTTTATTTTTAAATGAAGTTTTATATAATTCAGAAAATTTAATATAATTTTTTGATATATTGTTAGCTTTCTCTTCATTTATTTTATTAAATCCAGTTGAATAAAATAATTTAAGATTATTATGTTTATTTCGATTGATTTTATATAAATTTTTTGATTCTTCTGTTTTTTTTATTTCTTCTAAAAAGCCTTTAATCATAATTAAAAATAATAAATTAATGAATAATAATAAATAATTGAAAATAATAATATTAATTTTTAAATTAAATCTTTTTATTTATTTTATTTATTAACCTTAAAATTACTATTCAAAATCTCCATTTTCTTTTATTATAACTTTTTCTAATTGAATTATTATTAATATTTCAAAAATTAAAATTACATTTTGTATTTACTATTTGAATATCTTTTATTATTTAAATATAATTGATTATTTTCATATTTTATCATATATTTATTCTCAGTATTTTCCTTTTTCCTATAATTAAATGAATAAAAAGTAAAATATTTATCTTTATTTTTTAAAGATAAATATTTTTTATATTAGTTCAGTAAAATTTATTTATTTTAAGATAATGTTGACTTTTTAAACAATTTCTTAATTTATTTATTATTTTCAAAATTAATTTCTACAATTATTACCTCAATTAAATCAACATTTTATAATTTTTTAATAACATTGACAGATTTTTAACCGCTTTTATATTCTTTTCCTAATAAAAAATTGATAATTATGACAAATTTTTTAAAGAAAATCATTTGACAAAGAAGCTTTAAAATAATTATCACAATAAAACTGAATATATAATATTATAATATTATAATATTATCATAATTTTTAAGTTTTATATTCATTAATTTCTTTTTTATCAATTATAAATAATAAAATATATTTAATATATTTAATTATTATATCATAATTTATTTATTAACTTTATGACAAAAAAAGTATTAATATTTAATGAAAATCATAAATATAAAAATTAAATTAAAATATAATCAAAAATAAATTAAATAAAAACCATTCAAATCACTTCAAAAAAAATGGGAAGTAAAAACAGTTCAACAAATTCATTAAACAAAGGAAATAAAAAAAAGAAAGATAAAAACCATTCACATGAAATAGAAGCAGAAAATCATTCAAATATATATTTTAATGATTCCTCATCATATAAAGGAGTAAAAACAGACACAACATCATTAAATAATAATTCATTAAGTGGAAATAGTTCAACAAGTGAAAAAAATAATGAAAATATAGAACAATCAAATGATATAAAAATACCAACTTTATTTCAATGGAAAGAAGGAGGAAATAATATAATAATAACAGGTTCATTTTGTGGTTGGAAAGATAGATTTGCAATGTCTAAAAATGAAAAAAACAACTTTTATGAATTAAAGTTATATTTACCAAAAGGTGAATATCAATTTAAATTTATTGTTGATAATATTTGGAAATGTTCAAATTTTTATCCAACTGTTACTGATCAAAATAATAATACGAATAATATTTTAAATAATACAATAGAATTAAATAAAATAATAAAAGAAAGAGAAAAAGAAAGACAAAAAGAAAAAGAAAAAGAAATTCAGAATAAGGCAAATATTTCTAATAATAATAGTAATTTGGATTATAATAAAAAATCTCATCATCAAAATGCAACTATGAATTTAAGTGAACAAATGAAAAAAAATTATGGAAATTTATATCCTTTGAAAACTCAATTAAATTCAGAACCTCCTTTTTTACCTCAACATTATATTAATCCTCTTAATTTGAATTCTTGTTCTGATGTTGGTGAAAAAAAATATATTTATAATAAATTGAAAAATAATTTGATTAGAGAAACTTTTAAAGCTGTTAAAATTCCTAATCATGTTTATTTAAATCATATTTTTAGTAATTGTAATGAAGAAAAAAAATATATTAGAAATAGTATTTCTTTTAGAGTTAGAAGTAAGTTTGGAACTATTATTTATTTTCATCCTAATCAAGAAGATTTTATTTAAAAGAATAGTTTTATCTTCTAATTAAAGTTATAATTTGATTATTATGGAAGTAATTAATAAGTATGTAAATATATATTTGAATATTTAAAATTAAATGCTTATTTTAAATATCAAATTTTAAATTTATAACTTGTTTTTGTTTTTGTTTTTGATTTTAATAATAAAAATGTATTTTGGATATTAAAATTACTTAGAATTAATAAAATTAATAATTTTATTAGATTAATTACATATGATTTTTTATATAATAATTTCCAAAATTAATATGATAATATGATAAATATCTTTTAAAATAGAATATAAATTATTTTAATATAAGATAAAGCAAAAATTCTGTATTGATAAAGTATAATAGTAATCAAAATTAAATCATATATCCAAACAAAAAAAAATAAAAAAAAACAAATTTAATTAATTAAAATAATTATTTTTTTAAAAAAATAAATTAAAATAAATTTTTATTTATGGGATATAAAAATCCCCAAATTTATATTTAAATATGTCAGAAGAAGAAAATGCTCAGCCACCTCAAAAAGAAGAATTAAAAAGACAATTTTTTGAAAATGAAT
>JAJMZS010000505.1:0-28562 GCA_023807205.1 Isotricha prostoma | reverse complement strand
TAATATATTTATAAGTATTCCATTTATATTTTTTTTAATATAAACCTTTAGTAATTTTTTACTTATTTATCATATTCATTAATATTTAAATAAGATTTAATATTTTTAATGAATAAATTCAATTTGTAGTCTATTGAATTATCATATATATTTGTTTTATATTTAATTTTTAATTTTCATATTAGATATATTTTCATATAAAATTCATTTAAAAATTTTTTTCTGATAATAAATCAAATCAAATTCTCATTCGATCAATCATATATTTAATTAATCTATTAATCTTCTGTTGATTATAAAATAAATCTACATAATTGAAGAATAAATTTCCACTACATATAATAATATTGTTAATTGTTAAAATTTTATTATAATCATACTTCATCTTACATATTTAATTCATGAAAATTAATAAATGTTCTTCTTGAAGAATAAAATTCTATGAATAAAAGATAAGTTAATTTAAAATTTTAATACTACATGATATAATATCTATTTTTATAATAATAAATTAATTTAAATAAAATAGTATAGATTCTTGTTAAATCATTTTTATAATTAGAATTATAGAAATTTTAAATTTCAGCAATATCATATTTATATTATAAATCCTACTTTATATCTATAATAAAAACAACATTTATTGTTTTATTTTCATTAGTTATAACAAACAAATTTAATTCTATTTGAAGTAATATTCACTTAAATCATCAATTTATAATTCTTTATAAAATTTATTTGCATATTATAATATCATCTCTCTTTCTAATTTTTTTTAACATTTTGTAAATTGATTTTCATACACTGAAATATCAAAGTTATTATATCTCCTATTATACTAAAAGATAAATTGAATCAAATTCATAAATAATATTTAATAAAACATTTTTCATAATTTATTATTTTACCTTTATATTTATATTCTTAAACTATTTATATATATAATTTTTTATTTGATTTTTCCCTCAAGTTGTACTTCTTTTATTATAAATTAATCTATTTTAATTTCAATAATCATATATAATCATATTGTTATCTATAATAAAAATTATTTTCATTAATATTTATATCATTTAAAACTATATTTCTTTTTTCAAATCATCATCTTTATAAATATTTTACTTTTTCAAATATTTTTACAATTCATTTTAAATTCAATTTTTAACTTTCTCATTTAATTTAAATCTATTTTCCATCTTCTTTTTTAACCAAAAATATTGATTTAGTTTTTTTTTAATATTTTAAATATCCTCTATTTTCCCATATTTAATATAAAATATTTTGAATTTATTTAATTAATTTATTTCTCCTATTAGAGAGGACAATTTTACTTGGCAAAAAGAGGGATCACCATATTTAAAGAATCAAGGTAAAATAGATAAAAATATTTTTAATATATTTAAACTATATAAATACTTTAACTTATATGTTATTTGAAAATGAATATATAAATAATATATCTTTTAATATATTTTTGAATTTTATCATAGATTCAAAAAATAAAATCTATCTTTAATTAAATTATTTTTTTGAGATTAAACAATATTGATTAAAAAATATTAAACATATTGAAGTTGAATATGAATTTTATTAAGTTACAAAAATTATTTAATAGTCTATATTATATATAGGATATTAATGAGCATAATTTATATTTTCTTATTTTAATTTATTAAATATATATTTGAGAATAGGAATTCTAATTCTACATATTAATATATTATAATATAAGTCTGTATCAATTTTATAAATATAAATATAAATATTTTTAAATAGGTTATCGCTCTATTTAGAGAATATTGTCTTTTGAAAAGCTGGGGTAGTTATAATTAGAGAAATAATGCAATTGATTTTTTCTTTTTAATTTAACTTCATTCATTATTTAATATTATAAAATTGAAAAAAAAATAATAATTAATTTTTTTTATTTAATTTAATGCATCATAAAAATTTATGACAAAAATTAAAAAATAAAACAATACAAATCAAAAACTTAGCTATAAATATATTTTTTAATGACATTTACAATAATATTTATCAATTTTAAAACCAAAATGATTCATATTACAACTTCTCTTCGAATAATCTAAATAATTAAGTAAAGATTCCCCTTTTTTAGAATAAACATTATAATCATAATTAAATAAATTTCCTTTAGTATCAATATCTTCAAAATTTCCAATAGCTAAATGAATTAAAGTATTATGTATATCATAAGGAGTAAAAAGTGTTTGAGAATTTTTAATTAAATTATCATAAACTCCAGAATCATAAATTTCTTTTTTATTAGTCATCATTATAAAAAAAACACCTAAAACACCTTCAATAGTTCTATCTTCTTGAGCCATAATTTTAAGAAAAGTAACAAAATTATTTCCATGATCACTAACAAAAGCAACAACAGTATCATCAAAATAACCATTATTAATAAATCTAAGTAAAAAATTATATAAATGCTCATCTAAATGTTTAACTAAATTCATAGTAAATTCATGAGCTTCAATTAACATTAATCTAAAAAATTTTTTATTATCTTTATAAGCTTCCCAAAATAATTCAACATATTCCATTGCATATAAATAAGCTTCTTTACCATATAAACATCTTCTTAAAGCACTATTTGTACCATGTATGATTGAATATGTTGGTTCATAATAATTTGAATCACAAAATAATGCATTACTTTCATGATCAAAACTTTCATAATCATCTAATCCTCTTCTATAATCTCCTGGATCATATGTTTCTCTTGAACACCATGCTAATGTTTGTCCTGTAACAAATCCTGATTCTTTATATTGTTTTATGAATGATTGACGTATTTCATTTTCTCTTCTTGATGCTCCATGAAACATTGCTACTGCATTTAGTAATGTGAATCCATTTATATTGTGATATTTAAAAAATTGAAATGATGATATTGGCTTTTCTTTTATATTATTTGAATATTTCATATATTTTTCTATTAATTCTGAAGTTTTTGGTAATTTTCTTAAAAATTCTTTTCTTGATATTGTGTCTTCATATATTAATAATACATTTTTGAATAAACTTGTTTTATTTTCTGCTAATTTTTTCCTTTCTTTTGATAATGTTTCATTATAGTTTATTCTCTGGGTTATTTTACCATAATTATTTTCATCAAATGTTAATTCAATTTCTGGATGCTCTATATTTGGATAATTTATTTCATTAAATTTATCCATTATTATTGTATTATTATGAATTAAAGAATAATAATATTTTACTGTCATATTTCTATTATCTTTTGGATTTTTTTCTATATTAAAAATATCATTTGTTGTAATTGGATAACCAAAATGATTATATTTACTATCCATAAATTTTGAGTGTTTATTTGTTTCAATAAATCTTTTTTTTTCTATTTTTCTTAATGATTCTAAATCACATCTTGGTCTAAATATATTAGATATATCTATCCAATTATATGCCTCAACACCACATACTTTTGGTATTTGAATTTTACAAGGATATTTTTTATTATTATCAATTTTTGAATTATTTAATCCATAAACCCAATTTGGATTACAAGTTGTATTAGGATATACAATTTTATAACTTTTATAAAATAATATGATAAAAATTGTTAAAACTACAAAAAATTTTTTAATTTGTTTTTTATAGAAAAAATAGATAATATATAATATAAATTGTGAAAAGGGAATATATATAATTAAAATTATAGTAAATCCAATTATATTATATAATCCATGATCATCTACATCTGAACCTTGATATTTTATAAAAAAATAAAAATAAATAGGTATTGAATATAAAAAATGAATATAACCTTTACATCTAAATAAAATAATCGAAATAAATGAACCAAAAAATAAAGATGAAATAATATCATATCTAATTAATTTTTTATACCAACTATATTTATGAGTTAATGTACAAAGATTTGGACTAATTGTTCCACATGATTCTAAACTTTTATAATATAATATTATTGATATTGAAAATAAAATAAAACATAATATATCATGAAAATACTTATTGTATGATTTAATACATTTAATTTTATCTATAAATTGCTCATATATGTTAAAAAAAAGGATTTTTAAATTTGATGATGAATTAAATATATTTTTTATTTTTGAAATGAAATTAGTGTTTTCATTAATTACATTATCATTTACTTCAATTTTAACAGGTTTATAGTTTTGGTTTGTTGATTTCATATCAATAAAAATGATTTTTTATGCTTTTGTAATATGCTATAAATGAGATATGATTAGTTTTAAGAGTAACCAAATAATTCCCTATTAATGAATTAAATATAAAATAATTATTTTAATATTTCAATTTTATTAAATATTTTAATTAATAATATAAAAATTAATTTGTTAAAATATTTAACTCAAATTAAATATTCAAAAATAATTTTATATAATTTAAAATTAAATAATATACTATGTATTTTTTCGTTTTATAAAAATTTGATTAAATATAAAAATATTTACAAATAATATAATAAATAAAAAATGGAATTTTTAACAAATATTTTAAATAACCAATTTAAAGATGAAATAAATTCAATCGAACTCAGAGAATATTATTTAATAAGTAAAGAGAATGAACCTCAAATTATAGAACCAATAAATTATAAAATTTCTTTAAATGAAATTCGTCCACAAATAATAAATTGGATTATATTTCTCTGTGATAATTTAAATTTTTCAATTCAAACTTTATTTAGAACAGTAATAATATTTGACCAATATATTGGAAAAATAAAAATAGAAAATTTAAATAAAAAAAATATACAATTAATTGCAATAGCTTGTTTATCTCTTGGAACTAAAATTGAAGAAATGAATTGTAATTATATTAAATTTTTTACTGATAAAGTTTTAAATACTCCAAATAATAAAGAATATTCATATAAAGATTTATCAAAAATGGAATTTAAAATATTAAATATTTTAAATTTTAAAACTTTATATTCAACACCAATAAATTTTGCAAAAATATATTTTGAATTATTAAAAAAAACTAATTTATTTAATAAAATTTTTTTAACTAATTTTTGGAATTATTATCTTTTATATTTAAAAAAAATACTAATAAATGAGATGTATATTACATATTTTCAAAGTGAAATTTCATATTTTATATTTATTCAATGTTGTTATCAATTTAATATTAATAGTAATATATTTAAAACAATTTATAATACTATAAATTGTTGTGAAAAAAAAGTAAAAAGAAAAGATAGTAAAATATATAATATGATTTCAATTCATTCATTGTAAAAAATTAACTATATGAATAAATTTCTATTGTATTTATTATTAATAATTGGAATAATTTTAAATTTTAATTTTAAATTTTATAATGAATTAAGGGTAAAATAATATGGAAAGATTATGAATTATTTATAATTTTAAATAAAAAATTTTTGTCTATAATTGAATAATTTTGTAACTTATATTTTTTGATTTTTAGTTTATAAAATTTGAATTTTATTTTTTTAAATTTTAAAAACTGAATATTGTATTTTATAATTTCTCTTTAAAAAAAAAATTTTACAAACCATACATAAAGGAAAAAAGTGTAAGAAAATTGATATATATAATTATATATAATTTTAAATTATAAATAATTTATTTAGTATTTATGATTCTATTGCTTAATATTTAACAACTTAAAAACGAGAAAATATTTTTTTAATTAACCTTTCATAACACTTTAATAAATAAAATAACTAAATAATTAAATCAAAAATTTTAAAGAAGAATTAAAAAATAATAACTAAATTATCTATGAATAAGAATAAAAGTTTCCTAAAATAAATTATATCTCATAAATACTTTTAACAAAAAAAAAAAAAAATGTAAAAAAAAAAACTAATAAAATCAAAAATTAAATATTTCATTTTTTAATAGTAAAAATATTAACCAGTAATATTCATAATCAAAAAAGAATAAAACTCTCTACACAACTCATAATCTCCAGTAGCAATATATTTCTTTTCTTGATCAGGTAAAATAAACAACAAAGTAAAAGTTCTATCATTATTATTATTCCCTTCTTTCAAATTTTCATCATGAACTTCAACTCCAACAATAACTTTTAAATTAATTTCAAAAACAACTTCTTTTCCTTCAAAAACAACTAAAATATTTCTATTAGTTAAAATTAAAACACTATCACTTTTATCATAACCTCCATTTTTAAATTTAAAATATCTAAAATGAATAATTTCTTCATCATCATAATTTTCTAAATAATTTAAAATAGCTTTAATTTTTGCTTTTTCCTTATCATAAGATTTCAAAGCAGAACTTTTTTCAATTGGTCTTGGGAATCTAAATCTTCCACTTTTAATTTTATCATTAAATAAATTAGCAGTATTTTTTAATCCAACAAATAAATTATTACTAATTCTAAAAACAGCAGAAAAAGGAGAAACAGCAGCACCTAAAATCCCAGTTCCAATTCCTTTAAATAATCCTTTAACACCTTCATTTTTTAATCCAACATAAGGATTTTTAAAAATACCAACAACACCTTTTCCAATATCAATAAAACCACCTTTGACTCCTTTATACATTCCATCAATGAAATTTTCAGGTTCTTTTTCTTGAATAATATTTTTTTCTCCTTGTAATGTTTGAGTAAAATTTAAAAAAGTTCCTGTTATTTTACCAACAACATCAAATCCACCTCCAATAACATTACTAATTAAAGAATAAACTCCTTTTGCTATTCCTTCACCAAAACCAACTGGTCCTTTTAAGAAACCTTTTCTTGGTTCATTGAAAAATTCAAAGAATCCTGTTCCTACTTTATCAACAAAACTAATTGGATTTCCTATTATATCAAGGGAACCTATTATTTTATAAAATTGTAACATTCCTTGTCTTGTATAATGTTTTTGTATTAAGGATGTTAATGAATATACATCAGTGAATACATTTGTATATACCATTTCTGAAAATCTTAATGTACAATCAGTTATTTTTGCTAAACTATTACCAAAGGCTGCTATTAATTTATGTATTATTCCTGGTAAATTTCCTAATTCAAGGGATGAGAGATCTATTCGTAATGTTAATGTTAATTTTATTGATGAGAGGAAAAGATAATTCATAAATATTTTTGATTGATTTTCTGATATTATTATTAAGTCTTCTGGAAGTTTTATTTCTGTTGATAAGGAGTTATCATATTTTGATGGTAAGTTTTCTATATTTTCATTACTTTTATTATTTATATTTTCATTTTGGTTTATTTTATAAAAATCTAATTGTTCTAATAATTGATTTTGAAGTGATAGTAATGTAAATACACATACTTGATCTACGTATATTAATATTTCTTGCATGGTAAAATCAAATTGAGGATATTTTGTTGTTATTTCATTTGTTTTTGTATTTTCTGATGTATTTATTGAGAGAAGTAATTGGAAAAATGGAATAAATTCTAATTTTTCTTTGTCTGAAAGTGATTCTTCAATATCTGGATTTATTCTATTTTTTGGAACTATTATTGATTTAAATGAATCTTCTAAACAATAATCTATTTGGAAATTTTTCATCATTAATATTATATTTGTTATTGATTGTTTATTTATTTCTTCTTTTCTTTTAAAAGATAATGAATGATATTTTAAATATAAATTATATATTGATATATAAAATAATTCTTTTGGTGAATTATCTATTATTGATAAACCAAATCCTTTCATGTTTATTATGAATTTTGATGTTAAGTTTTTTTTGTCACTTGTTTTTATTAAAGTTTTATAAAATGATTTAGTAACTTTTTTTTTATGTTTTACTTTATCAGATGTGATTATTAATTTTCTTCTTTTACTATTTTCAATAGTAATTTCAAAAGTGAATAAATCTTTATCTAATTTTTTATCAACTTTTTCAACTTTTGAAAAATCAATTTCAAATTCTTCATTTCTTATTTTTAAAATTATTTTCTTTTCATCATCTGATAAATCACTCCAAACAAAAGGTAATTCAGTAATTCCATTCATAATAATTAAATCTTGTGAAAATTTATTTTGTTTTTGTTTTATTTCAATTCTTTCATTTGTTTCATTTGATATTAAATATTCTGAATATTTTGGAGAATAAAAAATTAAATAAATTAATCCATTATCATAAGTTGCTATTGAAGTTTTAATTAATAAATAATTTTTATCTTGTATTTTATAAATTATATGTTCATTTAATAATTTTTCTTCTTTTTCTAATTCATTTTGTCTTTCTTTAATTAGTTTTAAATCTACATTTTTATTATTTTTAATTTCATTTTCTATATCTTCTTTTTCTTTTTCAATATCTTCAATTCTTATTTTAATATCTTCATTATCTTTTTTAATTTTTGAAACTAAATCATCATTTATTGGAATTTTAATATTTATATCAGATATTTCTTCAATATTAAAAGGACAAGAAAATTCATCTCCATTTTCAGATTTAATTCTAATATATTTCTTCATTTTTTTTTCAGTTTGAATATAATTAAATACTTCCATTTCACCTTTTTTTAAACTATGAAGTTCAAATAATTCATCATTTTCATTTTTATTAATATCATATTGTTTATATAAAATATCAATTGGTAAATTATTAACAAGCATAAATCTTGGTTCAATTGTTATAATAAATGAATTTTTAAATTTTGAAGATGATGAAATTAATAAAGCTAAATTTTGAACTAAAAGATTTTTATTATCATTTTCAATTTTAGATTCAAAAATTAATTCTCCTGACATTCCAATTGTATTTAATGATGTTTTTTTTGTCCAATTTGAATTTGCAATTTTGAAATTTGCTGCATTTGAATTAATATTAAAACATGAAATATCTTTTGGAATAATTTTATTTGAAATATTTTCTGCAAAAACATTTTCATTTATTGAATGATCTTTTATTAATATATTTTCATTTGTTTTATTATTAAAAATATAATCAAAGTAAAATATTATTTTTTTTCTTTTACTGAAATTTTTAACAATTTTCATTAAACCTTTTTCATCATATGCACTAATTAAAGAAAAGTTTTCATCTTTTTTTATTTTACATTCAATAATATCATTATTTCCATTTTTTAATTGTATTTTTTCATTATCATCTTTAGAAATATCAATTTCATCACTAATAAAATCTTCATTATGATATTTGAAATTTAATTTAATTTTATTATTTTCACCTTCTAAAGGATTAATATCAAAAACATTTGTAATATCTAAAGGATGTAAATTAATACTTTTAGTTTTTAAATCATTTAATAAATCAATTTTAATATCATAAGGGATTTGATTTTCTAAAATAAAACCTTGTCCAATTACAAACATATAAGAAAAAGTATTATATATTCTATCTTTATATAAATCATTATCATTATTTTTATTTTCATTTAATATTTGAGATAAATTACTTATTTTTTCATTAATTCCTCGATTCACAGTAAAATCAATTGAAACAAAATAATTTTCATTATTTTTTTTTAAAGGAACAATTTTAGAAGATCTATTTCTTAAATTTATTACTAAGCCTTCGGCATTAGGAATAAATGGAAGATCATTTAATATATCAAAACAAGTTAAGTTAACTAATTCATTTTTCATAAAATCTAAATTTTCATAAATTAATGTATAATTATTATTATTATTTTCAATCATATTATCATCATTTATTTTTGCATAAATTCTAGATTGACTTTTAACCATATTTAAAGGAATACTTTTTTGATTATTTGGTTCAATTATTATTTTATTTTGATTATTATTATGGTCAATATTATTTTCATTTAATCTATAATCTAACATAAAAATATCTCTTGGTATTAATGATAAAGTAATTGGATATTGTAAATTATTATAAAAAGAAATATTACTTTCTAAAACAATTGTTTTTGTTAAACCATTTTGATAAACTTTAACTAAAACTTGTAATGAATCATTCAATATTGTTTCTTCATTATTTTTTTTATTATGAACAATATCATCTTTATTTATTTTTTTATTTTCTTCTTGATTAATTAAAGGTTTTTTAAAGGAATCAGTATTAATTTCATTCTCATCTTCTTCTTTAATAGTTTTTAATTTATTATTATTATTTTGTATTTCAATTTCTTCAATAATATTATCATCATCTTCAATTAATTTTTCATTTTTAAATTTTTTTTCTTCTGTTTTTTTTTCTTCTACAACAATTTTTTTATTTAATTTAAGCCCAGTTCTAATAGATCTCGCATCATTAAAAACTTCTTTTTCTTTTAAAATAATAAAACTCTTAACATAATTAGAAGAATAATCATTAGAATTAATAATAGAATAACCTTCAAATTGAAAAGAAAATTTATCTTTTTTAAATTTTAATTCACTTTCTTCCATTTTTTTATATAAACCAACAATATCATTTTTACTATATTTAAGACTAGAATTATTTTTAATTTGATATTTAATAAATTTATTAACTCCATCTTCAATTTTTTCATCAGCATCTAACCAAAAATTAACATCAATTCCACTAAAATTTAAAATTTCAACAGCTGCATTTGAGCCAATATTAATATCTTTTCTTTTATCTAAACTATCCCAATCTTCTTCATTTTGATAAAATTTCTTCATAACATTATTAAAAACTCTAACAGAATCCATTGAAAAATTAATATTTAACATATCATTACTAATTAAATCACTTCTATATCTTGTAAAAGGAGCAAATTGATTTATTGAAAATTCCCCAGTCCATTTTTCAACAATTGGTTCCCAATCATTTTGTTTATCATTATAAAAATTAATTTCCATACTGAAATTTGCATTTGCATATTGATATAAATTATATGGATCATAATCTTTTAATGGAATTTCATTTTGAGATACACTTTCTATTATTACAAAACCAATATTTTTTGTTCCTTTTGGATTTGAATTTGAAATATATTTAAATGATGTTTTATTCATTTCAATATTTAATAAAGGTGAAATATATTGTGTAGTATTGTCTAAAAATCTCATTGATGTTTTATCTATTGTACATATTATATCCATTAAACTATGAAATGTTGTTGTATTATATATTATTTCTTTTTCTTCTTTTTCTTCATTTTCTTTATTTTCTTTATTTTCATTTAATCCTGAATCATTAATTGAAGTATTTACAATACTTGTATCTTTATTTGAACTATTTTCACCTAATGAATTTGTGTCTGAAAGATTATCAAATGATGATGAATTTGTTGTATTTATATTTGTACTTTTTTTTGAAATTAAAGAATTATTATCATATGACATTATTGGATCTTCATATGGTAAATTCATATCTTTTGAAAATTGAGTTAATATATTTAAGAAATTTTGTAATGTTTTAATTTGACGAAAACCAATATTTATTGTCATTGGTTCAAAATTTACATTTATTCTCATTATATTTCTTTCATTTTCAAAATCAAGAAATGATTTTATATTTGTTAAAAATCTAAAATCTGATATCATTTTTTCACATAAACCAGGTTTAATATAATGTCCTCTTATGAAATTTAAAATACAAAAATCAATATTAAATATTTTAGTACTTATTTTCATATTATTATAATTATAATTTATTCTTTCAATTTCTTTAAATTCATTTATTATTGTTACATATTCACTATTCATATTTATTTTACACATAAAATTAAATTTAAATAATAAAACTTTTGTATCATCTTTTTCTGCTTCCATTGGCATCGACATTTCTATTTCTTTCATATTTATTTCTATTAACATATTTGAATTTTCAGTTTTTGTAATTTTATCTTTTATATTTAAATTATCTTCAATTGAACTTATAAAAGTTTTTTTTGCGTTAGGATCTTTATTTTTATTTTTTATACTTTTAAAAAACGCAGTATTTTCAAATACATTTTTCTTTTTTGGTAAAGGTTTTTTTGATGTTGATATTTCATTATCATCAACATCCATTAAATTCTTATTTTCTAAAATAATTTCTTTTTCATCTTCTTTTTCTTCTTCTTCTTTTAATTTTTTTTTATTTTTTTTTTTATTTTTAATATATTTCTCAATTATTAAATCTTGACTATTTAAATATTTTGATAATTTTTTCATTTTTTTTGAATAAATACCAAAATAATATTGATAAAATTGATATAATTTTGCTAAAGTTGGTAAAGGAAAACATAATTTTAATTTTTGCATATCCATTAAAACAAATTGTTTTTTTTCTAAAGAAAAATAATTATAAATAATTGTAATAAAAGCATTATCTAAATTATTATCTTTACCAACAAAACTTTTTTTAATAGATGTACTTATTTCATTAGAATCTAAATTTATTAAATTATTAATATTCATAGAATTAATTCTTGAAAAAGATTTTCTTAATAAACCTTCTTTTTCAATTTCACTTTCTGTTCCAATCATTTTTTGAAAAGAAGGATATAAAATTGGTTCTCCTTGAAAATTATTTTTTTCTGATAAATAATTAACTTCTACGTCATTCATATTAATTGATTTAATTGATAATAAAACATTCATATTTGCTTTTTCTGTTATTCTTACATTTGTTGAAAATTGAGCCATTGAAAAAGATAAATATTCTTTATATTTTTTGTTATGTATTTTTTCATCTGAACTTTTTAATAATATTTCTTTTTCATTTGATGTAATTGTTTTTAATATTGCAAATTTTACTTTTGTTAATATGAAATCTAATATAAATGTTGGCTTATCTCTATTTTTATCTTCATCTTCTTTTTTCTTTTTTTCTTCTTCTTTTTTTTTATTTTCTTCTTCTTTCTTTTCTTCTTTTTTCTCTTCTTCTTTTTTCTCTTCTTCTTTCTTTTCTTCTTCTTTCTTTTCTTCTTCTTTCTTTTCTTCTTCTTTCTTTTCTTCATCTTCAATTTTTAAATCACTTAATAAATCATATTGTAATTTTTTATTAATTCTACTTAAACTATCAAGTAAATCAATAAAAAATATCATTTGTGTATCAGTTAAATTAAAATTAATATCACTAATAGTTATTTCAATTTTAAAATTTTCTAAAAATTGATTTTGTGGTTCAATAATATTATACATATTTAAATTTAAAGTAACATTTTCTAATAAATATAAACCTTCCAATAAAGTTAAATTCTCAATTCTACCATCATAATTTTTAATAGTTGACATATAAAAATTATTTCCTTCAAATTTATATAAATCATACATATTATTTTTTGAATTTAAATCATTAATATGAATATAATCAACATTCTTTTGTTTCTTAGGAGGTAAAATTGAATATAATTTCAAATCACCAAAACTAATTAAAATAGTTTCTTTATTTTTTTCATCAATAATATTTTGAGGAAATAACATCAAAGGACTTTTAATTTGAATATCTAAATCAATATTAAAATGATTATAATTTCCTTGATTTAAATCTTCTGAAAATTTCATTCCTTTATTAATATAAGTTCCAATTTCACCTTGAACATATTTCATAACATCATTTTTTCCTATTGAAGTATTTAAATTAGTCATAATTTTCGAAGAGAAATATTGTAAAGAATATAAATTAAGAGTAATAATTAATCTTTTTTTATTTTTAAAAATAAATTTATAATCACATTTTTCAAAATTAGGATCATTAATAAATTCAATAGCCAAAGTAGAACCATTTTCATTTTTATTAACAATTTCAAAATCTTTATTATCTTCTTCATCACCTTTTTGTTCAACAGTTTCAATTAAAGTTTGAAAAACAGATTCTTTTAATTGATATTGACTAATTTTTAAATCATCAACATATATACCAAAAAATTGTCCCTTTTTCCTTATTTCACAATAAATATTAAAATTTTTAAATTCTAAATCAATCATTTCAATTTCATCATTTTCTGGCATCTTTAATATATATCTTGGTAATTTAAATTCAACTTTATATAATACAAAACTATCTTTTATATCTCTTAAATAATCAATTTCTGTATCACTTTTAATATTATCAATTAAATCATTAGCTTCTTTATTTATTTTTTCATCTTTATTTTCTAATTCATTTAATTCTTTTTCTAATTTTTCAATTTCTTTTTTTTGTTCTTCTGTTGGACCAGAAGAAAAATAACTCCAAAATCCACTTCCTCCTTTTAATTGAGTAATTTTTTTTTCTATATTTTCTTTTTGATCTGAATGATTTATTTTCATTAAAGCAGCATCTCTCATTGCTTGTATTGTATCATATCTTAATCCATCTTCAACATTTTGTAAATCTTCTTTTTTCATTCTTTCAGCTTCTTTAAGATTTAATTTCTCTTTTTTATATTTAAATTCATAATAAGTTATATAATTTTCAACATATGCATTTTGTTGATTTTTAGTTAATTTTTTTGTATAATAATTATTTGCTAAACCAATTTGATACATTGCATTTAAATTTATATATGATAATAAATTCATTAAAACTGATATTTGAACTAATGATAATGCCATTTTTATTTCTCCTAATTCACAATATGCACTCGCTTTTGGTGATTGATCTAATTTTAAATTATCATTTAATGCTGTTTTTAAAGTTAATTCTAAATTAAATAATAAATATGAATGTGCATTTTCATCATATATTTTTATATTTGTTTCAGTTAAACAATATTTATAAAAATCTTTTATATCACTTATAAAATTTTCATAACTTGAATCAATTTTTGTTTGTTCATTATCAATAATATATTGTTCAAAAGGCATTTTATCTTGATTTTCATAAATATCCATAAACATAGATAAATTAGTTAATTTTATCATTTTATAATTTACAATATTATAAGGAATAGTATTAACTGTATCTTCAACTTTAGTAAAATTTTTATCAGTAGTTCTAATAAAAAGTTCTTTCATTAAAATACCAAAAGAAAAGGGTTTTTCTGGATAAGAAATTTCATCATCATATTTAATATAAATATCTTTTATATTAATTAATAAATTATTAATTATTTTTGAAGCCATTCCAGGTTCTGCATTTTCATTTTGAAATTGATTTACTTGTGACATTAATTCTTCTGCATTTTGTAATTTTGAATCTTTGTAAATTTCCATATTTTTAATTTCTGTTTCTTTTTTTAATCCTTCTAATTTTTTTTGACGAGCATGAAAAAAAACTTTATCTATATTTACTATTATTGGATATAAGTAAAAACGAGGTAATTGAAGTTTTATTTTTAATGTTCCAATATATCCATTTACTAATTCGAAATATGGAAGATTTAAATTTGTAAAAATTTCTGGTTTTATTTTTAAATTACTCATTTCAAATTCTCCACTCCAAATTGAACTTTTTGTTTGTTCTTTGTTTATTATAAGGATATTACTTAAATATTTATCAACTATAAAGTTAATTATACTACTCGTCATTTTTTTTGGATTTAAATAATTTTTTTATTTTTTATCTATTTTCATTAATTTTGATAATTAATTAATTTAAACAATTAATTTTTTTTTATTCTTAAAATACTAGTTTATTTATATAAATATTTAATTTTTTCATTCAAAAAGTAATCAAAAAAAATATAATTAACATAATTTTTTATCAATATAAAAAAAAATTTTGCATTTATTATTTAAATATCAGGAATGAAATGTAATTAATATTAATTATGATTTTTTAAATCTAATAGTTTTAAACAAATAAATATTTTATATATATTAATAATTTAATTTTCTAATCTTGGATTAATAACATTTTATAAATTAAATTTAATTTATCATTTTGATTTTCATTATTATCTTTATTATTATTATTATTAGTAATATGTTGATTTTTTTCATATTCAATTTTTTCCTTACTCAAAAATTCAGATCCTTCAGAAAAAGTTTTTTGAATTTCATCAATTTTATAAGAACTTTTACTAGCATTTAATCCAGTTAAAGGATCAAGAATCATTAAAGAAGAATTTTGATGATAACCATCAATTCTATTATATAAATCATAAATGATTGGTGAATTAACATCAATAATATAATTTCTAAAATTAAAATAATTTCCAAAAAATTCTAAAAAATCAAAAAGTATTTTTCCTAAATTTAAATCAGGTATTTTTATTTGATTATTATTTTCATCTTTAAAATTATTTTTATTATTATTATTATTTTTATTTATATATTGAATATAACTTAATATAATTAAAAATAAATTATGAGAAGATAATCCACCATTAAATGAATTATTCATTTTTTTTGAATTAAAAAACCTTTTAAGTACTCTTAAAATAATTTTTATTTCAGGATTTTTTTCTATTGTTTCTTTAGTAAAAGATACACTTGAAATATTTGTATTTTTTTCATTATTATTTAAAATAAAAGTAATATCAATTTTAATTTTTGTCAATTCATTTTTATCAAATTTAAAATTTTTATAAGCATTACTATTAATAAAAGTTTTCATCTCATTTTCTAATTCTATATTTCCTTTAATAAAAATATTAGGATCAATAATAAGTTTAATTATAGGAACACTTGCAGTAGAAATTGGATTAATATTTTCAAATTTATCTTCTTCAGAAAGTACTTTTTCAATAATAAAAAAAGTTTTATCTAATTCTTCTTTTTTTTCTGAATTTAATCTTATTTTTAAATCAATATCTGAATTTTCTATCATTAAATCAGATGCAAATGAACCATATAAATCTAAAGAATATTCATTTTCTTTTTCAAAAGCTTTTTTTATTATGTTTTTTATTTCATTTATACAATATTGTTTTATATTTTTTTGCATTGATAAAATTTCTGATAAGTTATTATCATATTTTATTATATCATTATGTAATTTTTCAAAAAAATTTAGTTTTTGATTTTTATTTGGTGAGATTATTGCAAAAATGTTATTTCGACATTTATGTTCAATTTTTTTTGGCTTTTTTTTTTTTACTGTATCAAAGAGAAAAAAAGACTGTTCTTTCTTTTTTTTATCTTTTTTTGGTTTTAATGGTAAAAAAATTTGAGAAACTTTATTTTTTTCTAAACTTGAATTATTTAAACTATTTTTATTATTATTATTGTTATTTAAATCTATTGTTGATGTTATATTTATTATTCCTAAACTTTCATTTCCTTTTTCAATTACTGCAATATTATTTCTTGGTGTTTTTGACTTTTTATTTTGTTGATTATCAATTATTTTATTATTTAATTTTTTTGTTTCTGATGAATTTTCCGAATGTAATTTTTTTATTTTTGGATTTTTTTTTGTAATATTCGTTGAACTTGAAGTATTATCATTATCATTTTCTGAAATATTAGTATCAATATCTTTTGAATTTGTTAATAAATTAAAATTATTTGTTTCAATTTCATTAAAGAAATCTAAATAATTATCTGGTTGAGTTATTAAAACTTTTGATATTATATTATATATTATTTCATTTTTTATAAATTGATAAATCTCTTTTTCACTATTTTTATTATTTGATATTTTTTTATTTAATACTAAATGGACATTTGAATCTGTACTATTAAAATAAGGAACATATAATTCATATTCTTCATCATCTTTTTTATTTGATTTATTTTTACATTTTTCTTTCTTTTTATCTTTTTGATAATCTTCTTCTAATAATTCTAAATAATTTTTTTCAATGTTTAATTTTATTAATTTATCAAAAATTGAATATTTAACAAAATATTTTATATTCCATAAATTATCAAAGTTTTGAAAAATTAAATAATCAACAAAAAATATATTTCCTTTACTACATAATACTTCTTTAATTTCTTTTTCTATATCTGAAAAGCTATTTGTATTATTTCTAATTGTATTATTAAAAGAAGAAAAATTTCTTGTATTCTTTTTCCAAAATTTAATATGATTTTTTTTATTTTTATCATTTATATTTAAATTATATAACTCTTCAATACTAATAAGTCCATTAAAAATATTTAATCTACTTTCCATATCATAATTTTCATTTAAATAATTTATAACATTTTTTCTATTATTAAAAAAACTTTCTAAATATTCCTCATTAATTAAAGAATGAACTGATATTTTATTTTTATTTTTTTTCTTTCCTGGATTAGGATTATAATTAAGTAAAAATTTAATTAAAATAGTTTGTTCTAAAAAACAGAAAATATATTGAATAGGATAATAATATTGCTCATTATTAATCCAAGAAGGAAGTGAATAAGAATATTGTTTTAATTCACTATTATAATCAGGTTTAATTAATTCTTGAAAAAAATAAGGTTGAGCAATTCTAAAACAATTTTCAAAATTTTCTTCTTTTAAAAGAAAAGTTGGACTTAAAGTCATACAATCAGGATAATTTTTCCTATGAACAGAAAAGAATAAAATATTATTTAAAATATAAATTGGATTTTTATATTTCATTTTTTCATTTTTTTCTGTTCGAAATAAAAAAAAATTTCCAATATTAAAATTTATTAATTCTTCATCTGAAAAATTATCTAAATTATCTTGATTAAAAACAACTGTTTGAGATTCTATTTTTTTATTTTTTTTTTCTTTAGTTAATTTAATCATATTTACTCCAGGTTTATTTGGAGGATAAATTCCATCATCAGTCTCAATATTATTAATTGAATTATTTGTTTGATTATAAGATATATCATTATTAGAATAAAGTAATTCCTTTATTTTAAATGAATTAAAAGAATCTTTTGAATAAAAATTAAACATTTGATATAAAATTTTACATATGAATTCATTTTCTACTGTTGAAATTTTTATTCTTGATTCTAAAGGAAGTGAAAAAAACCATCTTTTCACTTCTTCTTTTAATTTTGAACCTTTTAAATTTTCAAATTTTTTATCTTTTGTTAAATTATTATATATTTTATTATATTTTTTTGCTATATTTTCATAATTTTTAAATGATGATTTATCGTCATAGTAACTTAAAGTGTTTTTTATTATTGAAATTTTAAAACTCATTAAATGTTTTTTTAATGATAATTAATTTTATAATTTAATTATTTATTTAATTGTATAATAAAATATATTTTAATTGAACTAGATAATTAATTAATTTTTTGATTTAATTAATAAGTATCAATTTATAATTTCACTAATTTATATTAAATGATGATAAATAATATGTAATAGATATATATCTAATTTTTATTAATTTTTAAAAAAATCAATAGCTAAATCACTTATTTTAATTTAAAACAAATATTTATTCTAATTTTAAATTTATTTAAAAAATTTCAACAAAGAAACTATTTTAACATTTTCTCTAATTAATTTATGAGAAATTAAAATAAATAATAATATCATAACAACTAATTCAAAAACTAAATTAGCAGTGAGACAAGTGACTAACAAAATTTTATGATTATGAAGAGTATTTTCTAATAAATTAGGAATAATATTTTCATTTTGATAAGACCTTAAAATATCACCTAAAAAAAAAATCAAAGTAAAAACACCATATAAATCTTTTAAATCTAAAATCGAAATTTTTTCCTCATAACTCCCTTTTGAAATAGTATTTAAAACTTTTTGTTCATAAAAAGTAATTCCTTTAAAAATTAAAACTTGTTTTCTTAAAGAAAAAATATCAAAACTTTCACATAATTTAACTAAAAAATTATTATATATATCAATTTCATTTTGATCTGTAATATCTGGAATTGAATTTAAATAATTAACATCATTTAAAGAAGGAAGATCTTCACAAGAAATATTTTGAAAGTTTTGAATAACTTCATATATTTTGTCATTATCATTTTCAATTGATTTAACAATTCTTAAATCTAATAAAATATTTTGAAAATTATTTATTACAAAAGTATCAGATTCTTCATAATTTTGCAAAACTGACAATTCACTTTGTGAAGTATTTGTAATTATCATAAACATTAATGAAATTACATTATGTGTAATATAATTATCAATATCTGAACTTATATTATAATATTTAATTAAACTTTTTAATTGAAAAAATTCTTCTTTCATTAATATATATAATATCACTCCTAAAATGTAGAATAACAAATAAACAACAAAAATTGTTGTAAAATATTGTTTAATGTAATCTTTATATATTAAAAAATTTGTTTTTTCTTCTTTCTTTTTTATTCCTCCTAAACTCAATCTTTCTTTATTTTCAGCTTCTTTTAATTTTTGATATTCTTTAATTTCGGATGTAATTTTTTTCATTTCAACATAAGGTTCATTATCATATAATAATAATAAATTTTTCCAATGATTAAATTTAGAATGAAAATAATTAATAAATTGAGGAGAATATAATCTATGGGAAAATTTTTTAAATTGTTTATCTAAACCAATCATAAATGAATAAATAAAAAAACAATTTAATATTAATACACAAATATTTAAAATAAATAAAGATATAATAAAACCTTCTAAAGTAGTTGAAATTGCATTTAAATGTTGATTAAACCATTCACTTAAAATATTTTTAATTGAAATTAAACCACTTTCTATAATGGGATAATTAATAATAATTTGGTAAATGTATTTATGATCTAAAGTAGCATTAGTTAAATTAAAATTTATTAATTCAAAATTTGTTGTTAATGTAAAAAATTTAATAAAAATATTTTTTAAATTATCTCTGTTAATGATTTGAGTAATAAAATTTAAATATAAATCAATTGCATTAAAAAAAGAATTATTAGTATAAACTAAATAAGGTAAATTTTCTTCATGTTCAATCTTACTTTTATCAATATAATCTTGATTATCATTTTCATTTTCTCTTATTAAAAAAATTTTTAAATTAATTTTCTCAATATCTTTAATTTTTTTTTTTGAAAGAGAATAAGCTTTTTTTTTATATTCAGTATATCTATTTTTAATTGTATCAATACTGTTTAAAAATTCTCTATAAACAATTTCACTCATTAACATTTCATCTTTTTCTAAATTAAAAGTAACTTGATAAATTTTAGATAAAGAATTATAATAACATATTCTATTTTCTCCTTCCATATTTTCAAAACATAAATTTGAAGAAATTCTAACAATTTCCATATCAATTCCTCTTTTAAAAAAGTGAAATTTACCATAAAATTCATACATATCAATAAAATCATTATCAAGTTTTAATTGAATTATTAAAAATAATAAACTAATTATAACAATAATAGTATGGAATACTGTTATTATAATATTTAACATTTTAAATCTTCTTAATCTATTTTCTTCTTTTGATAATATATTTTTTCCATTTAATGTTTTAATATGAAATTTATTTGTTGTTGAATCTGAAGAACCAGAAAAAGAAACTGATTCAGTACCAACTGATAACATTTTATTTATTTGTTCATTATAATCTATATTAAAATGTTCTTCTTCTTTTTCATTTTCATTTTCATTTTTTATTAATTTTGTCATGACATAAATAGTAAATTTATTCTTTTCTTTTTCTCCTATTTTTATTTTTTTTTCTAGAATAAATTTCTCTTTTAAAATATCAACTTTCCTATTTTTTAAATTATTTAATATTTCTTCTTTTACATAAATATCTTTATTATCATCTAAATATTTTTTTAATAATTTATAAAATAAAGTAAAATTAACTTGAAAAAATAATTTATTTTCATCAAAAGTTTGATTTAAATTTTTATTATTTGAAAAATCATTAGGTAATAATGAAGGAGTAATTTTTTTAAATATTTGATCAAAACAAAAAGTTTTTCTAATTAAACTTAATGAATAAACAATTTCAGGATTAATACAAAAATAAAAATTAAGTGATTTAGAAAAAGAAATTAAAATTTCTTTTGTATTTTTTCCAACATTAATAGTTTCAAATATTAAAACATCTTGATGAGAATTTTGAAATTGTCCTGAAATTAATAATTCACCAAAATTAATTGAAGGATACATTACAAATCTAAATTGAAATATATCAATATAATCAATATCATCTTCATTTAAATCTGAAATTACAAATTCAAAAAAATTTTTTGAATCTTTAAAATTATTATCTTTTAAAAAACTTTCCATTTTATCTTTTGCACTTTGTCTTAAATAATTAGGAAATAAATTCTCAAAAGATCTATTTAAATATTTTCTCATTTGATGACTTACTTTAATAATAGTAAAATTTTTTGATATTAAACCATAATGAATTACAATAAAACTATCATGAAAAAAATGATTTTGTAAAAAATCTTCATAATTTGAAACATCAAAAAATTCATCTGATTTTGGAATTGGTTTATGTATAATACTTTCATATAAATATCTTAAAATTGTCATATCATAAGTATAATATTGAGATGATTTTTGAAGTAATTTTATTATTTTGTTATTATCTACAAATTGATGAAGAGTTCTTGCTAATTTTATAAAATTTTTTGGATTTTTTATTTCATAACAAATAAAATCTTCTATTTTTTTTAAAAATTCTTGATATATTTTTATTACATCTTCTGTTTCTTTATAATTTTCATATTGTTTATAAAATTCAATATTATTTTTTTTATTTAAATCAAACATAGTTAATAAATCGAAATATACTGATAAATTATTTTGTTTATATTTCATAAATTTTTGATAGAAAAACATATAAAAATAAAATTTTTGACTTTCACCTTTATACATAAATGCATGAATTTCTAAAATATCTAAAATTATTTCTTCATGTCCATAAACTTTTATTATTTTATCATTTTTTCTTTTAATAATAACTTCTAAAATAACATTAAAAAATATTTCAAATTTCATTTCTTTAATAAAATTAGAATTAATAGCTTGACAAATATCACAATCTATTTTTTTACAAATTATTTTATGATTAGCAGACCATTTTTCACACATAATATCTCTATCAATTTCATTACTTATCATAAAACCTAATAAAGCAATTAAATCTTTTGTTCTTGCTACACGATTTAAAATTATTTTTGGATATTTCATATAAAAAAATGAAGATACTATTATAAAAGTTAAAATTAAGAAAAAATAAAATATTAATTTTCTTTCTTCTTTAATAATAAACCTGTAAATTATTGAAATTCCAGTAAATGTTATTAAAAAAAAACGAAATATAACATAACCTTTATTTGGATAATATAATATTTTACTTGAACTTGAAGATACTAAAAATATAAAATAAAGAAAATAAATAACATATATTAATATACCAATTATACCAAATATAAAAATTCTATCTGTAGTTTCTTTTTCAATTTGAACTAAATTTTTTTCAATTGTCATTATAAATTTAATAATTGAACTTGCAGTTTCAAATAAAACAGAAAAATTAGAATCAAAAGGATAATCTGATATTGTTTTTTTATATTCTACAAAATTTGCTGTTACACAATGCATTCTTAAATGGTTAATTACAATATAAAGAGTTATTATAATAGCAATAATTAAACAAAATTGTACAAATATTATTTTTGTTTTATTCATTAAATCTTTTTCTGAATTATGTACCATTCTGATAAATAGAGTTACATATGAATCTATAAAAAAAATAAATAAAAGACGAAAATTAAATAATTCAAAAAAGTTTATATAAATTTTTAAAAATAGTTGTTTTAAATTTCCTTTGATTTCTATAAAAGTAGGTTTTAATATTAAAAAAGAAGAATAAAATAAAAGTGTAAAAATAGAACTTATTATTATTGCAGGTATATTAAATATATCTTTATTTGTTGGTAAATATTCTTTATATAAATAATAAATACTAAAATAATACCAAGAATTTTTTGTTTCATCATATCCTTCATATCCTAAAACTATTTGAGATGATGTTATCAATACATATGAATAAATATTTAAAAAATCTAAAAGTGACAAAAAACATAAAATCCATTGTACTTTACAAAGATAATTTAAAGCTAAATGATTATATATTAAAGTAGGAAATTGATTTATCATATTTTTTTCAAAAATTTAATTCATAAATTTATAAATTTAAAAATTATAAATATTATAAATCTTACATTTAACAATAAATATAAATATAAACATATATAAAAAAAACCTTAAACATGAATACAATTATGAATCAAATTATCTAAAATTCTATATTTTTCATTTACACTATCATTAATTAAACTAATAAAATAATTACCAGCATCTTCATCATTTTTTTTATTTAATTGAAGCATATTTTGAAAATAACTAACATCAAACATAGTAGAAAATTCAGGCATTCCAGCACTTGCCATAGTAATAGTCAAATTAATTAATCTTTGACTATTATGTCTCAAAATATTATAAGCTCTAACACAATAATTTTTAAATTTTTCTTCATTATTACTTTTAATATAAACATAAGCCATATCTTGAGTAAGTAAAAATCTACTTCTTTCTCTTTTAAAACCGAATTTTTTTTTAAAATTACCAAAAATATGACCAAAATCAATATGAAAAAATATACCATTTTTCTTAATCATAACATTAGCAGAATGTCTATCTCCAATACCTAAAACTCCAGTAGCAACACAATATCCTGCAAGTGATCTAATAAAATTATCTAATTGATTGTCAAAAGATAAATTTTCATCATTAATATCACTTTTAATTGACATTTTCTTTAGATAATTATATAGTAATTCCCTATCTAAAGCACCACCTAAAAATCCTTCATCTTTTTGAACTCCTTCTAATACAGTTCCATCTACAAATTCCATATAACCACATTTTAATTCAATTGGACAAACATTATAAATAGACATTTTTAAATCTAAATCATTTTCTAACCAAATTTTATCCATTATTTTAAATATTTGTAATATTAAAACATCTTGTCTTAAATCATCTCCTATTTTATATATTATACCAAATTTTCCTCCATCTGATGATGTCATTACTATACGAATTGGTACCATTTTTGAATCAAATGCTTTTACTTTTGATAAATCATATCCTGATATAAAGTAACTTGGATGAACTGGTAAGTCAAAATTTACAAAACCTTTTTTTTTTAATTCTCTTATTTCTTCTTTTACTTTTTGACCTACTTTATTTTTATCTATTGAATATAAAATTTTTGCTTTATTTGCTATTCTTTTAAATTCATTGTTTATTTCAATTTTATATGTTATTGTATTTATAAATTGTGGTCCACTTACCATAAATAATTGAGCTAAAATTATATTTAATCTATCTTTAAATAAAAAATGTTCACATCCTACTTTTGCATTCCAATAAAATTTATTTCCTAATAATTTTTGGTTAGAAAGTGATTTTTCAATTAAAAAATCTGCTAAAGGAGAAACTAAATAATTTTCATAAAATAAACATTGACAAAGTTGCATTAAATATAATTCAATTATATCTTCTGTTGTATTATATAAAGTTTTAATTGCAAGTTCTCTTACTTGAATATCAGGAAATCTTGAATCTAAAAGTCCAATTGCATCTTCTGGAGTTAATTTATTCCATTTTTTTAAATATAAATGTGCAATATATGATTGAAGAGGATTAAACCAATTTATTGAACGTAAAAAAATATCTATTGATTTTGGTATTGTTGATATATAATCTCGACATATTAAAATTTGTTTTCTTTCTTCTTGATTTATTGGAACTAATGGTTCTCTTTTTAATATTTTTTCTATTTTTAATAAATTTTTATCTACTTCATTTAAATTTAACATAATGTCTTTTTCATTATCTTTTATATTACTATTACTTGAACTATCTTTATTATATGTAAAATTATCTTTATTATTTATTGTATTATTTATATAATTTGATTTTATTTTTTGTTTATTTCCAATTTCTTTTATTTCATCCATTATATCATCCATATCACCAATCATTGTACCATATAATTCATTAAATTCTGAATAAATTTCTTTTGGATTTTTTCCTTTATGTTTAATTGATAGAAATTTCTTATAATTTAAAGGACTTTTTTCAACATGAGCTAAATTTTTAGCAAATTTTGGAAATTGAATTATTATATAACAATAATTACTCTCATCAATTTCAGTTTCTTTATATTCAGGATAAAATTCAATATTTTTATCATCTTCATCACTATCATCATCATTTTTTTTTGGTGTATTATCATTAGGATTAATAAAACTATTAATAATATTTAAATTACTTTCAACATCTTTAATAGCATTTTTTCTTTTAGTACCACTATCACTATTTTTATTACTTTTATCATTATCACTTTTATCATTTAATTTAATATCATTTCTTTCATTAATAATAATATCACTATTAATATAATTATCATCAAATTTTACACTATTATTTTCCTTATCATTTTTTTTTTTAAATAAAAAAGGATCACAACAATTAATTCTTGGTTCAATTTTAAAAAAAGGCCAAAAATTTAATTTAACTTCACCAGAATTCATAACACCATCTTCAGTAAAAATTGGAATTTGACAAGAACCTAATTCAATAGGATAACTAATATCTTTATTTAACATAATAATAGTAATTCCTAATCTTGTTTCTCTTGGTAAATGACTAATTAATAATTTATCATTATTAAATGTAATTTTTTCCATCATATTAATATTATTTGATATAATATAATGTTTACTTAATAAAGTTTCTACTTGATATGATCCATATAAAATATCTAATTGAATTTTTATAAAAATTGGAGGATATTTTAAATGTTTCATTTTAGAATTTTTTTCTTTGTAAAAAGGATTATCTTCTAATTCATCTCTTTTTAAATTTACTTCTTGTGGTAATGTTGGGGCTGTAAATTTTTTTTTTAATACATCTATTTTTTCTATTTCTTCTCTGTGATTAATTTTAAAGAAATTTAAATTTTTTTGTAATGTATAATTTTGTTTTGTTGATTTATGAATTAAATTTATTGCTTTTTTTTTCTCTTTTATTTCTTTTTCTTTTTCTTTTTTCTTTTCTTTTGCTTTTTCTTTATCTTTTTTACTTTGTTCTTTTGTAATTATTTGAATTTCAGGAGAAATATTTTTATTATTATTATTTTTTTCATTATTATCATTTCCACATCCAAAAAATTTAAATAATCTATTTTTAAATAAACTTTCTTCATATTCTTGTTTAGTTTGAAATTCATTAAAATAAGAAAGCATCATTTCATTTTTAGTATAAAATTCATCATTTAACCATTTATTAAAAATAGAATTAATATTATAAACACCAACAATAACAATTTGTAAAGGAAAATCACAATTTCCACTTTCAGTATATTGAGTTAATTTATTTTGTCTATCTTTATAAATATTTAAAAATTGTTCTTTATGTACATTTTCACTTTCTCCAAATCGAAAAATTACACTATGATGTGGATAATTATTTAAATATTTATCTAATAAATCAAAATAAGTAAATTCTTTATTTGCTTCTGATAAAATTATAGGAGGAAATGAACTAATTGGAGGATTAATTTCATATTTTGGTTTTTTATATAATACTAATTTTACTTTTTCAAATTGTCTTACATAATTTCTTATACATTCATATGAACCTATTGAGTAATCACCGTATAAATATTCTTCAAATCCATATAATTTTAATACAAATTTGTAATTTGAATTTAATTGAAGTGAATCACGAAGTGTTTGTAACATTTTTTTATAATTTAAGTTATTTAATTCTTCATTGTTTTTTTTTTCAATTATTATTTCTTCATTTTCTTCATATTCATTTTTTGAATTTTTATCATTATCATTTTTTATTCTTAATTTTATATAATTATGTAATTGTCTTAATGTTTCTTTTATTATTGTATCTACAACATATAAAAATGGAATATTATCTTTATATATAAAATCTTCAATTAAAGGATTTAATTCTTCTTCATTATCATCATTTATATTTTCTTTATTTTCAAATTCATTTATTATATTTTTTTCTTTATCTTTCTCTTTTTCTTTTTCTTTCTCATTTTCATTTTCATTTTCAAAATTGTTTTCAATATCAAAAACTGAAAAATGAACTTTGACTTCAATTTGTACTCCTCCATACAATTGAAAAATATTTGGTAAAGCATAACAATTATTATTTGTAAATAAACCTTTTGTTTCATTAAATAAAAATTTAGAATTTAATGTTCTTTTAAAATAATTTTTTGCCCTTTCACTTATATAAGAATCTTTATTAAATCCTGAAATTTTTTCTATTTTTCCCCAATAATTTCTTAAAACATAAAGTCTTTTTTGATATTTTTTTCTTTGATAACTTAATCTTTTATCATTTTTTATTATTTCTCCAGTGAAAAATTCATTAAAGTAAATTTCATCTTCTAAAACACTGTAACATACTATATAATATTTATCTTTTTTAAATTTGTAATGGATTGAATTTTTTATTAATTGTAAATCATCATATTGTGTTTTATATTCTAACTCGTTTTTATATCGATATTCATCAAATTCATCTTCTTCTATTTTTATTTTTTTGTATAACATCTAATATTTAATTGAATTAAATTTTAATTTTGAATTTTTAATTTACAAAATAATTTTCAATTTTAAATAGTTAAATATTAAACAATTTAAATTATAAATAATCAAAAAATTATTTATAATTTAAAATTATATAAAATTATATAATCAATTTTCTTACACTTTTTTTCTTTATTGGGGATTGGGGATTGGGGATTGGGGATTGGGGATTGGG